>VTPC01091100.1:106741-185971 GCA_011009095.1 Ignelater luminosus | reverse complement strand
AAAGGTAATTTACTAATATCTTTGAAAACTGAAATTGAATTAAAAAATGTTTCAGACAAAAGTTGTTTGGTTTCTAGCATAGAACAATATTCTGTAAATAACATTTGTTTTAAAAATAGGAACTGAAAAATAAAAAACAAATTAAAACAAAATTATTATTTATGGAATGATATGGAGGTCTCTCTAATTGAACACTGTGGGTGGTCTTCGTACCTATTTGAAAGCTTGGTGATTAAGCTAATGCCTGAATTGTTATAAATCAAAGATTATAGAAAAATATTATAATATTCAGTTTCTTGGTATCCTTAAGTTTTTTTGCTCAAGAAATTAAGTTTATAATGGTTTAGAAATTTAAACTGTAAAATTGTTACTAGAACAGAACTTTAATTTTATTATTTAAAGAAATTTTCAACATTTAGAAATTACATCTATAGAAGAATCCATTGAAAGCTTCATTATCTTTTATGAAAAAGAAAGTATCTAGACAAGAATATAAATAGTAAATGTGATTATAAGGTAAGAGCTCGAATCTATAAGTTAACATTTATGTAGTTTCAAAAAAAAGAAATTCTAACAATTAATATTTTGATAAAAGTGATTCAATTGATTCTAAAATTTATAAAATAAATCTGTAGCCGTCACCTTAAAATTGTAAAAGTCATTTAACTTTTGATTCAAGTAATCGATAATAATGTTTTGACAACTGTCATTCATGAACGTAGAACTCTGTCAGTATAATAACTAGAGCCCGTGTAATTTCTAAATAGCATATACGTCATTCTGCGCAATGAACGCAGTTACGACCAGGGCAAGTCTATTTTTCAGTATAGAAGGTGTTCAGGCATATGCAAGCGCCAATTCAAAATTGACGCTGCGAAATAGATGTGATATTTGAGATTTTCTAAATTGAATTTTTATGCTTTATATTTTAACTAAAACGCACTATTTGATGAAGACTATTATTGTAAATTCAGTTTTTAAAATGCTTGCTGTAATTATGCGTTTTTAGCCACTTTGGTTTATGAAAGCTTGATAATAAATTGATGGGGTATGCCCTCTTTCTAACAGTTAAAATAAATATTTTATTAAGATTGTAAATTAACATTTGCATCTTTTGAGTTTGATAGCTTTTTTTGGTTTTAAACAAGAATTTACGGCTTTTAGGTTTATTATTACAATTTAAAGTTAGAATTATCTTTTATTTCTTTTGTTTTATTTACCTTTAAAGACTACATAGTATATTATTTATTAATGTTTTGCTTGATTTGTTATGTTGGTGATAGCAAGAGTATTTACAAAACCAAAATTTACTCTTTCTAAAATTAAAATTACTTATCTAAGTTACATTAGTTTTTATTTTTTTTGAGGTTATACTTAGTCAAATAAATAAAATAATATTTGTCTTTATATATTATAAAATTTATACTTCTCAAATAATATCATTTTTAAAAATCACCCCTTTTTAAGTTTAAGATTTATGTGTTTCTGTAGCATCAATCGTTATTTCTTTTTTCTTACTTGCTTTTATCCTAATTAGATAAACAAATAAAATTCTATTTGATCTTTTTCCTTTATTCTTGTTATTGGTAACCCAACCACTAGACACGCCAATGCTTAACATGCCGTCACTGGTGAAGTTACCCCTCTACCATTACTACGCACATCTCCTGTGACGTATGTGCTATTTAGAAATTACACGGGCTCTAACCTACTAATTCAATTTGTTTCTTTGTCATACATTTTTAATATTCTGGTCCCACCTGAGTCTAACCTGAGCAGAAGCAAGGCAAGTTACTTTTGCAGTTGCAACCTTCAATGAAAATAAAAATGATAATATAAAGTAAATTTAGTAAAATAGTCTGCAATTATTATAACAATGTAGATTTTGAGCAAATTGCCCGAATTTTTATAATCAGTATTTGCAGAAGTCATTTTCTCAAATTAAAAAAATATTCATGTTTATTTAATAACTACACAATTCCCTTATTAAAGGTAAAAGATCAAAGAAAAACTGCCATAGTTTTCTCTGATACTTCAATTATTGTATAGGACATATTATACTGTTCTGCATAGCTATACTCAAAGACACACATGCGTAGGGCTTGGTGACATCACATTGGTATATTCCACTTCTTGGAATAATGAATACTTTTTAAAAATGTGAAAAAACTGCATATAGTGAATTTCACTAAACAACCCTATTAAAAATTTTCATAAATTCACATCTAATAAATAAAAACAAATGTTTAATTAACGTAATTGAGGATTTTAGTAGAAGTTATCTTCAAATTCATTGCCTGACACTAGTGAACATATATTTAGAAATAGGATACATAAATATTATCATTATTATTATTATTACACCTGCTTTTATTTCTATAAAGAAATATACTACATGTGACACTTTGACATGCTTATCCAACATCTACCTTCTAATTGTATTCTATGCATTCTGAAGGTTTCCGTATGGCAACTTACTTAACTAAATACAACAAAAATTGTTACTTTATTTATTTGAGTAATAATGTCTCATGATGTATGTTAATGTTTTATTTCTTTTATCAATTTGGCAATTTTCATGTAATACCTTGTCTATTTCATTATTTACATTTTCATTTCTACTAGCTAAAAGCTTCTAAACCTTCAAAATTAATGTTTGATTTCTTCATTTGTTTTATAACATCTTGATTTTACTATTTTTGTTGCCAACTTTGTATTCAGTTTTTGGCCCAATTCATAACATATGCCATCTGCTTACATTTCATTACTTCAATCAATTTGAATATAATATTGACTATGATAATTTTAGACGCAGACAGAACTTACTATGGCAAAATAAGAGGTGCAAGAATTCCATCTGAATACGAAACAAATTTACAGAATATGAAAACATTGCAAGAAGAAGCAGTGGAAGCTTCTGAAGCCAGTGATGAACAATGTACACCACAGCTCGATGATTATTTTATGGTATAATTTCATCTAATTCTTAAATCATTAATGATTAAGATTCTTTTCAGAAATTCAGTGAAACGCAACAACGATGTATTACTGCTATTGAAAATATAGAAAAGTCATGGGATACAGATATAGATAATTACGAAAATATATTCAATTCTGCCACAGAACAAATTTCAAAACTGTATTCTGTTAAATATGATAATATTGCATCTTAATAATAGAACAATATGTTAAAATGTAATTTATTTGGTTTTTATTAAAATTATGTTGTTACAAATATCAAATACATATATCAATTAAATTCACTTCAATTTTTATATACCACAATGGACGGACATTATGAGGCACTCCGTTACAAAAGTATCGTCATAAGTAAGCAATTAATATTCTAATAATATTGGAATAATAAGAATAATTATTAAGATAAAACAGTCAACAAATACTTAAAATATAAAGGTTTCCTACATGTAGAACAAAAATTGTTAATATAATTGCATACAAATATACAGAATGTAAGAAACTTTGGTTTCAACACTTGCTAAATTATAGAGAGACAACATAAAAAAAATTAAGTATAATATTCCACAATTTTCATGAATGAAAATAATAGAAAATGAATGACACGTCAGTAAATTAAAGTGAAGATTTAAATTAAATAGTTTTCAACTCTGTTCTTATTTAATCTCAATTTTTATAACTTTGAAAATGCTAACTACTGATGTTCATGACTTTCTACAATTAAGTACCAGAATTGCGATAAACAATACAAATCATCCTATTAAGTTCATGATATCTAGCATCTTCCTCTTTGTAGATTTCTTTAATTAATACCAATTACTAGTAATCACATTATTCCATATCTATTTACAAAACTGCCGCTTAGGTACCATTTTAATGCCTTAGTGAAAACTTTCAAAGGAATTGCAAAATAATTTCATTTAACATCACCTACATTATATAACAATACAAAATAAATTAATGAAATACTACATACATACAATTGTTATTACTTCTTCAAAACAATCTAAAAATTAAATGAGTCTTTCTTCAGGTGGTGGTTTAAGTACGTGATCCAGTTCTACTCGAGGATTACAAAATTCTTGTGCACTGGGACTGTATGTTCCTCTAGTAGCACGTTTACTTCGAGCCATATTAACCAATATCGCAGCACCTATCATTAGTGCTACTAATATGATTACTATTATGGGAATAATTATGTAAAGTATATTAATACCATCAGCTTCTAGTGGTGATGTCAACTACAAGTAAATCAATTTGAGTTTAGATTAAAGATTATTATAATTGCTTTATAAATTATCTTACTTTATCTTCTGTACAATTTTTACCACCAAAATGTTCTTCACATTCACAAATATAATCTGGAACATCTTTACAATTTGAAATACATTTTCCATGTTCACACGGATCTCTTTGGCAAGGATCATATACTTCACAACCATAACCACAACTTCCCTTAGGGCAATCACAAATGTACGAACCTGGTACATTCTTGCATATACCTTCACCGCAAGCATTAGTAAGCTCTGTACATTCGTCTATATCCATTTCACAAAGGAGTCCCGTATATCCTAATTAAATTGATTCATCTTTACACAGTGAAAACCTACATTATAAATTACGTACCTGTACTCGTACAATTGCAATCGTATCGATTAGCACCGTCTATGCAAATGCCACCGTGCTTACAAGGATTTCCAGTTGGTAAGTCACAGTCATTTATATTTATTTCACAGTATTTGCCTTCAAATCCAGGCTGACATTGACATATAGGTTCTTGCTCTGTTGTGTTACAAAAGCCAAACTCGCAATGCTGACGTAAACAATATGCAGTATCACAAAGCGGTCCTTCATATCCTTCAGTACAGACGCATGTAAAATTATTGCCAGTTTTAATATCTAAAATGGGAATCAATTTATAATATAATCTCATTCATGCAACCTAATGACTAAATATTTTAATATTCATAATACAAAAACTTACTTCATTACAAAACTAATTCGTATATAGCAACTAAAAAAGATTATAAATAGACTACTTTACAACCAATTGTTACATTGTAAATAAAGACAACAATGATAAGATATAAGATTAATATTTACAACTATAATCCAAAAGTATACTAATGATAACAAAAAAAAATCTTGTATATAAATTAACATACTTTTTCCATCTTGACAAGTGGCACCATCTTTACAAGGCTGATTTTCACAAGTAATTAAACGCAAAGCCTCACACTGCCTTCCAACATAATCTTCAGGGCATTCACATTTAAATGAAGCTAATAAATCAACACACGTGCCACCATGATGACAAGGATTACTCTCACATTCGTCGATTTCATTTTCACAGCTGCAATTTCATAATGTAAGTAAATTATATTAAACATCTTATTTATTACTAACAAATTTCCATCATATCCTGGTGCACAGTTGCATTCATATTTAGCAATTTTATCAATGCATGTAGCACCATTTTGACATTTATTATTTTCACATTCATTAATGTCTATAGAGCAATCATCAGCAGTGAAACCAAGGGGACAGTTGCACCTATATGTATTTATCGGATCGCTGCATTGTCCTCCATTGTAACAATCGCTATTGTAACACAATTGGCAACCAATAGAAAAGCTACTAATAGCATTCAAATCAAAATATTCATCAGGATAATTACGTTTGTACAATCTTGAACTATTATAAAACGGTAATAATAATTTGCCAATTCGAATTTCTCCTAAACAACCCTTTAAAACAAACAGAATTCATTTTTAGTTATAATTGTTTCGATTATGTTTCACTTACCTTAAATCTATCACTTGTTTTATTAATATCAGCTCTAAACAATGGCAATGGTGTATCAGTAGTAAATCCATTTTCAGGTAACTCCACAGCATTACTAGTGAAGGCAAAATCAGTTGTAGTATCAGTAACAGTAACATAAGCTGTTACATTGCTATAATCTTCATTTTCTAATATACTTCTATAATCAAAAGTTTTGTTATCACTACCACCAATCATTATGGTACCCTTAGCAAGCATTTCTGTAAAACTCATAACATCGAATCCTTCAGCTATAAAATTAGGAATGTCATCTTTCACTAATTCTTTAAAACCACCTCGAAGGGTATTTTCTTTGACTTCCAAATACAGAGTAAGCCACTGGCCCTCAAAATGCTCTTTACGAAATTGTTTATTTTGTATACTACCTCCAATATTCCAGTTAATAAAAACTTTATCATGATACACAAAAACAACAAAATAATTTTCTAGATATTTTGCAAAAAAGATTGTTCCCCAAGATCTAGTTCTATACATAAGTTCAAATGAGTCAAAATAAGCTGGTTTTGTGGCATTTTCTACAAAACCATAAACGAGTGGTAAAGTTTCACCATCAAATGTAGCATTTGCAATGCACTCATAACCATCCTCAAGATTCCTACACAAAGCATCTTCAGGACAACCTTCTAATTCGCAGAATTCTTGTTCTGTACAATCCTTGCCCTTAAAACCTCTTGTACACATACATCTGTAATAAACAATTATAAATTCTAAAAATAGTCATATTGAATCATGTACCTATAGTCATTCCATGTATTAACACAAACTCCATTATGATGGCACGGATTTATTTTACACGAGTCATCAGATAAGACACCTTCTAGAATGGTGGAGTCATCAAAGGTCACCGTACCAAATGACATGGGAATGTCTAATTCTGCAACTTTTAATGGGAAGAATTCCACTACCATTACTTTGGAACCATTGCTAATCTAAGAATTTAAATACATTTATGAAGATGTAAGCAAGTATTTAAATTAGATTTACTTGAACATCCTGAATTATGCCTTTAAAATGAATCATACTAAGAGGGGTGGTAACAGCAGCAGCTGATCCTGTTGTAGTTGTCATGTCTGCTTTTGTTATAACAGTAGGACCATCAGCAGCTTGACGAACGGGCCTTAATTGTGGCTGACCTCCTAAGAACAACACTTGAGCATCCAAAGTACCAGTAGCTGAGATGGTTTTCCGAAAATATTCAGTTCCATTCAATTTAACTTGTACAAGAGTCATATTTCGAATAACCTAGGATAATATAAGTTATATGCTAGATTATTGACAACAAGAAAATTTAATAAAGATTAAATAGAGATGTAAAGGTGAGTCAAATTGCTTGTTATCATGTGGTATCTAACTTAGAATTGATGATAGGAAAGAAGAAGAGGATAGACTGTTTTTTATCCTAAAATCAAATGTGAAAACAAAATTCAAATATTAGGGCCTACTTTCGAGATATTGGCAAACAATGATTTTTTTTTCCAAAAACAACTTTTTCTTGTATCTTGCTTATTTGAAGTTATCAAAAAACCTTAAAGGCATTTTTTACAAATTTAATTTTTTGTAATGGAGTGCATAGTTGGTTGTGACTTACCTGAAAAGTTATTGTGCTATCAAAAAATTAGATACTAATATGAAGATATTAAGCAACAGAAAGAAACAGTAGGCAGTGTTTAACAACTTTGACCATCAACTGTAGAGGCTTGATGTTAGCAGAACTTGTAAAACATATTTTTCATACATCAAAAATGGAAAACTGACACACTCTTTGCCATTGAATTAAAAAAAAATGAAATAGGTCAACATCCCATGGCAAAACAATTGAAGATAGATCTATAATAACAAAACATTAAAGATTCTACAAAAGTTTTGTGTGTGTGTAAAATAATTTGAAGCTTAAATAGTATCAAAATATTTATAAAGTTTGTTCTTATTGTAAACATTGTTTAAGACTGCCAAAAATGGCATATGGTTATTGCTTATTCTATTGAATACAAATATTGAAAACAAAGACAGACTTGCAAATTATTTGGAACAAAGTATCCCAAAACACCTCCTGGGTCATTCGAAAAGCTTCGACCAAACAATTACATTATACTATACCTTGTTCTAGAAATCTAGATAATTCACAAGCTTCATCCAATATAAATAATAACCACATCCCTTTTTCACTGTTAAACTTTAAGTATTTTGGTACTATTTAAGTCTCACATTACTTTATACATGCATGCATGTAGAGGCTCACATAAAACTTTTGTAGAATCTTTAATGTCTTGTTAGTTACAGATCTATCTTCTGTTTTGTCATGGGATGTTAATCTGTGTCATTTTTTTAATTCAATGGCAAAGATGTCAGTATGTTTGTTTTCCATTTTTGACTTATGAAAATTGTTTTACAAGTTCTGCTAACATCAAGCCTCCATTGTTGATGGTTAAAGTTGTTAAACATGTTGTATTTATCAAAGCCAGTTGATTGCGATACAAAGTACCGACACCAAACAAAAAACGATCACATATTTTCTCTCTGCTAAAGGCACTACTGATCTATGTTAAATTTGACAAGTTTAAATGTCAGTTTATAAGTTTGAGGTTATTAAAACTTAAATCTTAGAAAAAAGTAATAAATAATGCGTTTTCGGAAATTTAACTCATATTTCTGATCTGATCATACAAATTACATGATACAGTTATTTGGGTTAACTCAATTTATTCAGAAACGGTTGCGCAACCCTACAAAATCTGTCTTACAGCAATTTATAAAAAAATAATTGTGAAAGTGATGAAGATGACAACGAGGTAATAAAAAATATACACGTGCTTTGCAAAGAATAAATAATACACAAAAAAGCATTAATAATTACTTTTTTTTTAGACCTGTATGACACTATGAAGAATTTTATAAAAATTTAGAAAGAAATTTTTGCCAAATTTCTGTACAAAATTTTTGGTATATTGTTGCAGCCAGCTCTGAATGCAACTTGTACAAAATTTTCTATAAAATTCTTGACGTGAGCATTTTAGGTATTTTTATACAGCTTTTTTGTTTAATCTTTTGTTCACCTTGTCTCAGCTGATTTTGATGTGCGCAT
This sequence comes from Ignelater luminosus, assembly GCA_011009095.1. Classification (NCBI taxonomy): domain Eukaryota; kingdom Metazoa; phylum Arthropoda; class Insecta; order Coleoptera; family Elateridae; genus Ignelater; species Ignelater luminosus. The sequence continues at coordinate 177,069 of VTPC01091100.1, read as the reverse complement.
GAGTTGTGTGTGCAGTTTCTCACACAAAATTTCTACATTTTAAAACATGTTCTAAAAATTTTTTGCTCAATGAAAATTCTACAAAAATTTTTGTGCAAACTCTGTTTGCAACGATCAAAAATTTTTTAAAAAGTAATTTCTATGAAATTTATCAGAGAATTTTTCATAGTGTCGAACAGGTCTTAAATTTAAATTTTAATAACCTCAAACTTATAAACTGATGTTTAAACTTGTCAAATTTAACAGATCAACAGCACCTCTAGTGGAGAGAAAATCATTATTGAGTTCAATTGGCTTTGGTATTTATAACACTGCCTACTGTTTCTTACTGATACTCACTTTTTTTTATGTCTAACATTCAGCTATTTCCACTGTTGCTTAAAATTTTCGTATTAGTATCTAATTTTCTGATAATACCATAGCAATCTATACATATTTGTAAAGCTCCAACAATTACCTTTTCAGGTAAGTCATGGCCAACTATGCATTCCATTACAAAGAATAATTTGGCTGCTATTTTTCGAAAAGTCTAGAATTTGAAAAAAAAAACTAAGTATGCTATATTATTGGAAATTAAAATGTCCAAGATTTTTTGATAACTTCAACTAAGTAAAATACAAGGAACAATTGTCTTTGAGGAAAAGTAGGCCATGATATTCAAATTTTGTTTTCACATTTGATTTCAGGATAAAACATCTGGGAATGCAAAGCATAACCACAACGAACTCCTGTTTTGTTACTTTTTTCAAATTTTGGCGGCCATTTTGACCATGTTCCCGAGGTGATATCAAAAAACTAAACGTATACGTTTAGTTTTATTTTTTGATGTAGAATACAATTCTAAAGTAAAAAAACTCTTTGAAAATTTTCCAATTTTCGACAGCCATTTTGACCATGTTCCAGAAGAGTTATCAAAAAAATGAAGATACTACATAGTCTTTAGTTTTTGATTTAGAATCCAAATCTGAAGCCAAAATTTCAAAATTTGACAAAAAATACAGACAGACAGACAGACAGACTTAGCAAATTCAGTAATGACTCCTTCGGAGTTCGTTGAAAAGTCTATGCTCCTGAAAATTGTTATTTGCTATCATCAATACTAAGTCAGATATCCCAAAATGACAACCAATTTGACCCACACTGTACTGTTAAAAGTATAAGCATTAAAAAAAAACATTAAAAGAAGGTATATTTTAATAATAACTAACTCAACTGATAACTGATCATTATTATTATTATCATTAGTATACCTCAATTAAATGATTATGTCCATTATTAAGTTTTACTCCTCCTACTGTATAAGCTTCAGGAGTTGCATTAAATTGTATTCGAACCAATAATTCACCACCTTCCAACTGTGCAGCAATATAAGTTTCTTCAACAATATTATTTGGATTTAGTGCCGAACCAAGATAAAAAATTTGACCACGAGATTGACGTGTTCGAATGAACATACTAATATCTACAATTGAACGAACTGCTCTACGAGCTGCATCTGCTACTGTTACAGTAACCAGAGAATTAGTGATATTTTCATACCCAAATGTAGCTGCTGTATAATCTAGAAAACAATTATAAGTGGTTAACAATGAATAATAAATTAATTTTGTTTTGTTAACTTCAATTAACTTACTATATTGACATGTATGTCCCAAGTAAGGCCTCTCGCAAGTACACCTAAAGTCACGCCATTTGTCTGTACAATGTCCTCCTGAATGACAAGGGTTAGGATTACACTGAGGTTCACGATGACATCCTACTTCCACTTCTAGAAAGTCTATTGCACTTGAATTTTGCACTTCTGGTAGTACCCATTCTCCATTAATCAATACATCTTCTAAACAGCCTACTAAAAATGGTTGCGTATGAGCAAGTTTACGTAAATTATTAGGAACTCCTCCGATGTAGGTAGTTGGAAAACTAGTGTATGTCACATTGTAATTTTCGTTGAAAGTAATTGGGTAAATTGTTTGTTCATCATTTGCTGATAGTACCAAGTGAGACGAATTTATAGCAACAAAGACCTATTAGGAGATGAAATTATTATTATTTAGACTATGTCTCTTTGTGTGACTTACTCTTTGCCAATTACTGTCGTTTAAATTTGATCCAATAAATACACCTTCCCATTTATTTAAAAGGCTAGAATGCAGGTTTAATCTACCACGAGACAATTCTAGAATGTAATATGTTAAACCCTTTCCAACTGCTAATAAACCATCACCCAATGTAGTTTTAAAACGGAACTGAATATCATAACCTTCATCTCTGGTAGTATTAACAGTAACAGAAGATTGGCCAGATAGTGACATAGTAGTAACCTTTTCACAAGTGTGTCCATGAAATCCGTTTGAACAAGAACAGTTAAATTTATGTTCAGTTTCATTAACTAAGTAAGGTTTACAAGTTCCATTGTTTGCACACGGATTTTCAAAGCAGCCTGTAAGTTGTACAGAGCAATTCTTTCCTCCATATTCTGGTTCACATTTACAATAATAACCAGCACGTTTATCTACACAAACACCTCGTTTACATGGGTGATATTTTTCACATTCATCTATATCTATTTCGCAATGTGTTCCTTCATATCCTTCATCACACTCACATATGTAGCCTCCAATTTTATCCACACAATTGCCCTTTACACAAGGTGAACTTTCACATTCGTCGATGTCAATTTCACAATTTCGACCCATAACTCCAGGTACACATAAGCATTCATAGCTGCAAATAATAAATAAGATAATTTTACTTACACAATACAGTACAACTGTGTTGATATCTACCCTGCCACATTTTCATAAGAAAAAGGTTTATGAAAGATTTCTGGTAAAGACATATTTAAAGAACCAATTACTTTCGATTGATAAAGAGTAATATTAGATCTTTCAAGGCAAATTCCAGAATTTTTACAAGGACTACTCTCACATTCATTTATATCTTCTTCACAATTTTTACCTATGTAAAGACAAGAATTTTGATTACCATAAAGCTATCATGAATGTTCTTTAAGTACCTGTATAACCTGGAAAACACTGACAGTGGTAATCATTTATACCATCAATACACTGACCACCATTAACGCATGGATTTTCAATGCAATCATCAATGTTTGTTTCACAATGTATACCAACAAAACCAGTATTAGTACAGTTGCACGTATAACTGTTCAAACCATCAATACACTTGCCACCATTTAAGCAAGGCGAAGACTAAACATATGACTATTAAGCATATTTGATTAGCTACATAAACAAAACTTACTTCACAATCATCAATATTAATATGACAGAATTTTCCTGTTAAGCCTGGTAAACAAACACATTTAAATTGATTTATGCCATCAATACATGTTGATCCAGCTGAACAAGGCATTGGTTCGCATTCATCAATATTGTCAGTGCAAGTTTTACCTATCAATTAAAGAAAAGTTTTAAATACTTAATATTTTGAAAGGAAAAGGATAAGTAAGATTAACCAGTTAGTGTATGACAGCACCGTAAAGCTATCTATTTTAATAGAAGAGATTTAATATATAAGAAGTCAGGTGCAAGAGGGCAAGGCAATTGCAACAATTACTCAAAGAAAGCAAATGCCCATCTAAGAACATCTTATTACAAATAACTTTCAAAACATAATAAAGTAGATTTAATTTTTATAGTTTAATTTATTTATACCTGTGTAACCTGGAGGACACGAACATTCGAAATTGTTAACCAAATTAATACATGTTCCATCGTTTTGACACGGCATCGAAAGGCACTCATTGAAATCTAGACTACAATCTTCACCTGTGTATCCTGGCTTACAGTAACATTGATAGCCACCCGAATTATTAATGCATATACCATTTTTGCAAAGTCCATTATGTACTTCACATTCATCGATATCTTTTTCACATCTTAAACCTATGACATCAAAGCACAAATTATTTTTTAAAAAGACATAAAAACAGAATAAGTTATAAATTTATCTTCATTTAGTTCTAAAAATCTCTATGAAGTTGGTTAAGCTGCGGCTATGTTTAAGCCATGCTGCGGTAATATCAAGCTATTAATTTATAGTAGCATTAGTTCCAAAATAACTATTTAATATGTAATCTATCTTGGAAATGAAAAAGTGTTGCTATGCTCTCTGAAGTAAACTAGTAATTAGTAAAGAATACTGCAATCGTAACTTTCCTTCAAACCCAGGTTTACAGCTGCATGTAAAGTTGTGAGTTAAAGAATCGAGGATACAAGTGCCTCCATTAGTGCAGGGAGTCTCTATGCAGGGATCAGCCAAAGTTGAACAATTCTCACCAATGTAACCAGTTGGACAACGACATTCATAACCATCAACTAAATCTACACAAATTTGTCCTCTTGGACAAATTATCCCTGCACAATCGTCAGTGTTAATTTCACAAGTGTATCCTTCAAAACCTATAAAATGCATGTAAAATTAACTTTTTAAATGATGAACTAACAATTTAATACCTTTCAAACATTCACAAGTAAATTCTCTTTTATTTGAAGACGATATGCAAGTACCATTATTGTAACAAGGTTTTATTTCACAAATATCATAAGGTCGATCACAGTTCGGTCCCATCCATTGTTCTGTACAATTGCAATAATAACCGTTTTGTATGTCAATACATAAACCACCATTTAAGCAGGGATTTGATAAACATTCATCTACATTAATTTGACAATGAATGCCTGTAAATATTTATTGGTTTATTAGACACTGAAAAAGTCTCTTAGGCACAACACAAAGTTTACACAAAACAAAATAAGCTTATGAAAGAAAATAAAGCATGCAGTATTTGCAAGGGTGCTCAAGAAAATGATTTTGGTTAAACCTGCAAAAGAATACTTTATCCTATATTTGTTGGTTCTGTTACCTGTAAAACCATGTGCACACTGACACTTAAATGCATCCAGAAGATCTATGCAAGTTCCTCCATTAAGACACGGCTCATTTATGCAATTATTCACATTTACAATATCACAATGGAGTCCTGTCCAGCCTTGCTCGCAGGTGCAATAGTAACCATCCGCCTAAAAATGAACTTATCCACATAAGTAAAAAGAATTTACGACAAAAATAATTAATTTAACATTATTAATAAATAAATCGATGCAATTGCTTAAATTTGCTGGTATGTTACATATTAAATAACATTTTTACAAAAATTAATGCAAAGCCTTTGCATTCACAGAAAAAGGCTTTAGATAATGTAACTAAACACTAATACTTTTAATTTTTATTTTTAGAACATTCATAAATCTCAGTACATCATATTAAATTAGAAGCAATTACTTACAAAATCTTTGCAGGCGATGGCATGTTCACAAGGATCATCAGCACAGCGTACAGGTTGACTACAATCTGAACCTTTGAAACCTTCGGGGCAAACACATCGATATGGAAATGCATCATCCTGACATATACCTCCATTTCGGCAAGTGTTCCATTGGCACAGCTCCAAACGTTCACATGCAGGGCCTAATGTGTAACAGTTAAAGCAGTGCAAGCAACATTTAGCAAAAGCAAGCCATAGATAACCCACACATAAATAGTAAAGAAGCAATTTATAAAATAACAGCCAACTAATATCGACAATGCAGAATTAGTTTTTTTACATGAATCTCAAGTCAATGCTGTTACAGACCAACCATACCTGTAAATCCTGCTGCACAAGTGCAATTGTAAGAGCTCAAAGAGGGACTGCAAGTGCCGCCATTTAAACAGGGATTATTTATACACACAATCTCTGCGGAACAATTAGGATGTGTACCTGAAGGAGTGCAATATATGTGAAGAAGTAGAATTTTAGAAATAACAGTATATACATCATTACATTCCAAGAGGATAACTTACAAGCTGTTTGATGCACTTCCAATTCACAGTTTTCGCCAGCAAATCCAGGTTGACAACGGCACTCGTAACTTCCAAGTTTATCTATGCACTGACCATTATTTAAGCAAGGCTGAGAGATGCATTCATAAACATTCTAAAATTTTTTCTGTTTATATGTATCAAGCAAAAATAAACGAAAAGAAACTTACATATTGACAATTTTTCCCATCAAAACCAGGTGGACACTGGCATGTGTAACCACCGTAAGTATCAAAACAGGTGCCATAATTAAGACACGGATTACTTCGACATTCATTTTCGTTGATTTCACAATTTCTACCCGAATATCCTGTATGACCACATTCACATGTATAACTGTTATTACCATCAGTACAAATGCCATTATTTAAACAAGGATTTGGCTGACATTCATTTATGTTTGTTTCACAGTTTATTCCAGTAAATCCCGGTAGACAAATACACTCTATTTTAGAACCAGATGGATGTAGCCTACATATACCATCGTTCAAACATGGGTTTTGAGAACAAAGGGGATTTATCGTTACTTCTTGTTCACAATATCTTCCTACAAATAAGAAAAATAGAAAGTCTAATAGATTAGGTATCACATAAAATCAATCATACCTTCAAACCCAGGCAAGCAATTGCAATTATAATTTCCATTATTTTCATAGCAGGTACCTCCATTTTTACATAAATTTGGATCTTTGTCACATAAATTCCCCAAATCTATTTCGCAGTTCTTCCCAGAATAACGTGGTAAACATATACAAGAATAAGTATTTTGTCCATTCATACAACTACCATGCCTCATACAAGGCTCTGTAGTACAATAATCAATAGCGCGACTTTCTTTAAAATCCTCCCGTGGAACACCTATACAAAAACAAAATTTGCAAGACTTTCATTTTATATTTTAATGTAAAAAATTACAGCTGTTCATAGGTATCGGGCAAGTTCCAAATATAACATTGTGAGGATGTAGAACACTTGTATTAAATGTTATTGAAGGACCCTCCAAGATGCATCCGACAAAGTGATTCCCAACAATAAGTATAGCGCCATCATCGTATAATTCAGGACTTGTTAATAATTCTGATCTGTATGTAGAATTTGCCAGTAACTAAAAAAAAAGCATGTGTGAAAATAAAAATATAGAATAACAAATTTTAATAGATTCATACCCGACTATCATCATCAACACTTAACGTCAAATTTCCCAGTTTGTAAGTTAAATGAATAACATGCCACTTATTGTTTAGATAATTGCCATGTATTCTTTCATCGTAATATTTTTCTGGTGTTTTTACTCTAAATAAAACATCTTCTGGATTCACCGAGAGCTCGATTGAATAATCTTTACGTGTTTGTGAAAATAATTCACCTCCTGTACAATAAAAATGAAATCAATATTTTGAGCATTCAAGAACCAATAAGTAATATTAGTGAACATACCAACACAGGATCTAAAACTAAAACTTATATGACGTTTTAATGAAATTGTTGTTTCCAGTCTTATGTATGATGAGCCATTAAAAAATGCTTCAGGTTGTTCAGAAGGCCCCAATTGTTGCTGATTGCTCAATTTCGATATTGATAATACGTATAAAATAACTAAAACAGACATTCAATACAAAATATTATTTTATTTTATTCAAAATAAACAGATATATGTCTGAGATTTTATTCTAATGCGCATTAGTTTCGGAGATATAAATTTTGTTAAACTTGAACAATTTTACAGATTTCAGTTTGGGCTGTGTGGAGTAACTACCCATAGCAAGCAGCTTAGTGTAGTGGTTAGTGTATCTACCTCCTGTTTTATTGAGCAAGGTTCAAAAATCCAACCGCATGCAAAGTTTTAAAATTTATTCACTATTTGAGAAACAATATATATTTTTAATATACAGTGTGTCCACATTTCGATGCTCACTATTGGGATCTCAGAAATTTAAGAGTTTACTTATGCTTTTGTTTTTTCAAAACAGTTCACAGCTTACTAGATATTTGCTAAAATCGAAATTATCTTATTTTTTTTTGAAGTGAAATATCTCAGGAATGAGCAAAGATAGAAAAGAACAGCAAAGAAGGTGTTTTAGAGAATTTACTCCGAAACACAAAAAAATTATTTTCGCAGTTGTCTTTTGTTTTTTACTTCTGCGGTGAAATTTTAAATCCAAATTTTTTCTAATGGAACGCCTACTTGATTTCCATATTACTGAACTGCACACCTTAAATGCTTTTCAGTGATACATGGTTTGACATAGCTATTCTTTTGTTTTACCGAATTATGAAGTGAAAATCAATTTTCATCATAGTGTGCCATGACATCGAACACACAAAGTTGTGGTGTTTTATCAAAGAAATTCATTTGTTATGCAAAAATTGCTAAAACAAAATAAATATGCTTTTATGGGGCATTAGCTGCTTATTTGATGCTATCTGTGAATGCTCAGGAAAGTATCTTAAAAGTGTTTTTTCTTTTTTTTTTTTTTAGCAATTGTTACATAACAAATGTAATTTATCTGAAAAAATCAATGATTTTCATATGTTTAAAGCCATGTAAGCCATGGACTTTTTTGAAAAAACAAAAGCATAAGTAAACTGATCTCTAAAATAGCCAAATCTTTTCTAATTTAACCGACTTCGTATATCTTACAATTTCTGAGACCCCAATAGTGAGCATCGAAATGTGGACACACTGTATTGAGATAATAGATTTATTTGAAATACATAAATTATTCGTGGTTTAATAAATAGTATATGGTACCTTACTGTTGCAGAAATAATAAAATAATAAATGAGTAAAATAATAACCACATATATACATTAAAAATCTATATAGTTTAATTCTCAAATAACAATACAATTAAAAAAAAATTTTAAAAACTTGCATGCAGTTATATTCAAACCCTGCTCAATAAAATAGGAGATAGATACGCTACCAACTACACTACACTGCTTGTTGGCGGATAGTTACTCTACATGGCCTAAACCAAGACCTGTAAAACCATTCAAGTTTTACAAAATTCATATCTTTGAAACTAATGCATATTGGGATAAAATCTTGGACACGTATCTGCTTATTTTGACTATAGTTTTATAAAAAGAATTCACATCAGAATCTCAGTATGTCCACACCATAAGGTCTCCTTGTTAGTTTAAACTAGAGTTGTGAAAATTTTTGATTCAAAACTCAAGACTTATTTAGGAGTTCTAGTTAAGCTAATGATTTATACAGGGTGCTCCAAAATGCTTAGGAGATAGAAGAATAGTATATTACATAATGAGTATAGAATGGAGCTCATTTTCGCATGTGTATAGGGGAGTGTCAAAATCATACTAGTGCAATAATGAGCTAATTCTTAAGAGTTGCATACTATGCTTTTTCTTTGATTAATAATAATTTGTTTAACACAATAATAAAATATTAGCTGTTTTATTTGGTATAGCAGTCCAATTTCTTTATTTTGCATGCATTGCCATGACAAACCACGCCAGAAATATTTGTTGCACAAATCACCATGCCAACAAGTAAACAGAAACCCCATAAGTCACATTTGGCATATTCAGATTAGAATGTCATTGCATTTTACAAACATAAATATAGTATTCCTAGAAAGAACACCATAAGTTTACAATTTGAAATGTCATTTACAAAGCCTCAAAATCTGCATTTTCTTAGATACTGCATAAATACAGGAAAGTTTTTTTTAATTTCTCAAAACTATGGCTTTTGAACACATGACCAATTCAATTAAGATTTACTGTTCGAGTACGTCTTTAACAATTTAGTTTTGATGTTCAGACCATTAAACATGTTTTGCCATTATAAAAGCCAATTCGGTTCTGGATGCCTAGTTTGGTCTTTCCTGATTTAGTAATATGAGGGGGTAACCACTAGTGGAAATAGTTGTACATCTCCTTGGATATGCGTGGATATATTGGAAATATGTGGATATAATTTGGATATATGTGGAAATGCTGGCATATGAATGAAAATAGTTGGATATGTTGGAAAATATGTGGATATATTTGGATATAAAAGGGCATGACTAGACGTTTCTATTCGGTTCATAGAATCGGCACCGGTGTGCATTGCTAAGTTACTAATACACATGACCGCACGTGATCACATTGAGACATGCAAGACTGTTTATGAGATGATTTATAGTTGTTTTTATCAAGATTTCTCTAATAAATAGCATTAATTAGAAATTTGAGTTTTGTTGTTTTTGCGTAATTAGTAACCCTTTTTAGGTCAAAATAAGGAAAATACATTTATATTTTCAAGAAAAAATAATCCTAGACTGGCGACTGTAACCAATTCTTCTGTGACTAAGAATGTTGCAAGTGTTTTACCTGACGATCAAGAAATTCGCGACATACTACTACAATGTAAGGTAGATGCTATAGAAGCAGCCACAAATTTAGGTATGGAACTAGAAAATGAAGATTTGGTTAAATATTAACCTACCGATTATTGAAGAGGTGCTAGAGGAAGAAACCGAAAACATAGAAAAAGAAATTCACACCGAAGAAAATAAAGAAAGTGAAGGTTTTATAGACGAGGAATATTTCAGCTTCGAGACTGGTGGGGAAAACGAAGAAGATACAGTAACAGAAGAGATTGTTGATGTTAGCGACTTGACAGAACTACACCAGCTTTCAAATGATTTACAAGTAGGCGACTATTTAAACTTAAAAGATTATACTACAGATCCTGCTGCTAACACTTATCTTCAAGAGGGGCTATTTTTGAAAGTATTTGTTGGAGAAACACAAATGATAATTAAGAAAAGTTCATTTTGTTGGCTTCTCAACAACAGCAAAAGCAGGCACAGCAGTGATAAACTATGTAGGGTGAAAGAGCAGAAGCAATTAGCTATAATCGGATCCAATATTACCGAAGTAATTCAAAATGAACATATTTTTGTCGAGGAATTGTGTGTATTTAGTAATCCGTTCAAGAAAACTCACAAATGTAATCTTCTATTTGGGCATATATTAGCCTTCAGTTATTTGACTGGCCAAGGTAGTTCAAAGATATATTCATTATTAAGTGCTTCACTAGAGGCTCTGACAACTGAAAATATAAAATCAACCACAAATCATGGTCTGGGTTGCCTAAGTACATTTTATAAACTGCAAGAGCAAAATAACAATGAATGAATTCTTTCACTAGCCAATGTAGATTATACTTTTATAGACATAAAGTATTATATTTGCAGCATACCCGAATCTGCATTAAATGAACAGTTTCAACTCGTCATTTCCAAATGCCGGTTAAACGAAGTTGAGAAAATAATTGAAATTAAATGTAAAAATGTTTCTAATAAACAAACTAAACTAAGAATTAAGCCGGGAAATAAATAAAATAATAAAGAAAGTTCGGAAGAAAGTGATACCATCGACACCATAGTTTATGCTGATGAGGATGATGATCCAGAGTCCTTCTCAAATGATGAAAATGAAGATGAAGGCATAGAGGAAATGGGAATAGATATCAGGGTCGAAAATTACTATGTAATATTTTACGCTCACGGATGGTATCATGGTCGAGTCCTGCAGATTAATGGATCGGATATAAAAATAAAATTTTTGAAGTCAAATCTAGACGAATATAGATGGCCAAAAAGTAACACAACTAACCAACTTGAAACGATCGAAAAGAAATTTATTTTTTATGGGCCTATTCAACTATTAGGTTGCCATCCATTTACGCTAAAAAGGATTGATAAGCAAAATATCAAAAAAATATAAAGAGTTAAAGAATAAAAATTAAGATAGTCTTTGTGATAACCATTATTACAGTTTTTTTTATCAACTAAGTCGTTACTCAAAATGCGAAGTCTGTATGTCTGTCCGCATCTTTTGTCAAATTTTGAAATTTTGGCTTCAGATTTGGATTCTACATCAAAAACTAAAGACAACATGGCGTCTTCATTTTTTGATAACTCTTCGGGAACATGGTCAAAATGGCCGCCAAAAATTGGAAAATTTTCAAAACAATTTTTTACTTTACAATCGTATTCTACATCAAAACATAAGAGAAACGTATACTTTTAGTTTTTTGATACCACCTCGGGAACATGGTTAAAATGGCCGCCAAGATTTGAAAAAAGTAACAAAACAGGAGTTCGTTGTGGTTATGCTTTGCATTCCCAGATGTTTTTTATAGAATATACATACATATTTTTTGTTTTATGCGTTCATTTTTCCCGAAGTAGAAATAGTTTTTACTGAATATTAAAGTTTCAATATTTTACTACTAAGTTAGTTTGCAAACTGTTAAATGTAAAAATACCTACTTTAAATATTAACAACGGGAACATTTAGAAATAAAAATAAACCTTTAACCGTTGTAAGAATTATTTCTTATTATTTAGTATTTTAGAATACTTTCGTTTTTGTTTCCTACAAGTTGTTTTATTGTTTCACTTACCAATAAATTTTGAAACTTTGAATATAATGTTGCTATTTTCTTTCCTTTTTAGCCCGTTTAAAACCAAAAACACTTAATTTATTGATCTTTGAAAGAAACTATCGATAAATTCCTGGAAATAATTTTCTGACTTTTTTTTGTTTAGCTTCATATTTGAACCTATAACCTATACAATATTGCTTATGTTGAGAATGTTCGAGCCAATATTTGATTACTGTTATAAAATTTGATGTTGGAATGTATTTGGATATACTGGATATTTTGGATATTGTGGATATATTTGGATATATAGTAGATATAGTTAGATATGTATGAATGTATTTGGATATGTATGGATATTGTGGATATAATTTGCCTTTTAGATATAAAGGGTTTTCCAATAAGAGGTGTTATTTTGATATTCAAAGAAAAGTGCCATTTTTTAATATAAATGATCGGATGTTTATTTCATTATAAAGAGGAAGGTATGCCGTTAATAGTGGAAAATAACATCAGGCAAATGACCACCACGACCACGCTTACAGGACAATATCCTTTTCATGAAATTTTCCATAACCAAATCGCAAAGTGGCTGCCCTATGTCCTCGATAGCCTCACGAATTCCATCTTTGAGGTCTTGAATCGACGCTGGGCTGTTGGCGTAGACCTTCTCTTTCACGTGGCCCCAAAGAAAGAAGTCGCAAGGTGTTAAATCACAAGATCTCGGTGGCCAATTGTGATCACCTCTTCGAGAGATAACACGGTCCGGAAACTTTTTCCGTAAAAGATCAATGGTTTCGTTGCTTGTGTGGCACGTAGCGCCGTCTTGTTGAAAGTAAACGTTGTCCAGATCAATACCATCCAATTCCGGCCATAAAAAATCGTTAATCATCTCTCGATAGCGCAATCCAGTCACCGTAACTGTTGCTCCAGCCTCATTTTCGAAAAAGTAAGGTCCAATGACTCCGCCGGACCATAAACCGCACCAAACAGTCACACGTTGAGGATAGAGAGACTTTTCAACAATAACTCTTGGATTTTCTGAGCCCCAGATCCGACAATTTTGCTTGTTGACGAAGCCACCGAGGTGGAAATGGGCCTCATCACTCAAGATGATTTTTCGATGGAATTCTGGATCATTTTCATGCATTTCAACGACCCAATCAGCAAAGACACGACGTTGTTGATGATCGGCCGGCTTGAGTTCTTGTGTTAACTGGACTTTATAAGCCTTAAGACCCAAATCTTTATGCAAAATACGGTGTAATGACGTTTGTGGAATGGCTAATTCCAAAGAACGACGAGGAATGGACAAACCTGGGTTTTCTTTAACACTTTCGGCTACAACAGCAATATTCTCGGCTGTTCTTGAGCGACGTGCACGGGTTTTATTCTTCACATCACTAACTTGTCCCAAGAGCTCGAATTTTTTCACCAATTTCTGTATTGCGGTCCGACAAGGTGCTTCACGGTGACCCAAAAATGTTCGAGTTTTACGAACCGTCTCTGCCAAATTTTCACCATTTTTATAGTGAATTTTAATAATTTCAATGCGTTGTTGAAGCGTGTATCGTTCCATATTTACTAATGGCGTAGTTTCTACTTGTCAAATGTCAAAAAATGATAGCTTCAAAAGTGACATCTACCGAAATAGCGGGCTATTCAAAATAACACCTCTTATTGGAAAACCCTTTATTTGTACGCCATTTTGTCTAGTGGTTATCCCCTCGTAGTAATATAACATAGCATATTTCGGGCATTTTTATAAATGCATGCATGTTTTTGAAAATTTTGATTTTAATGCATATTTATACGTTTTTGGTGCTTTTATATTTTATTTCTATTTTTTCTTCTTTTAAAATATTCGTTTTTTCCGTTTTAAAATGCAATTGAATAAATACTACAACGCACTTAAAAGGTTGTCAGGCAGCTTATTTTTACAGTAAGGCATCTCCTTAAGCTACCTTGAGGCAACAAAATTATTTTCAGGTATTCTGCTCTTTAGATGACAATTTTAAGTGATTTTGGTAGACTTCATTATATAAATTGGTTAAATAGTTTTTACTTTTAAGATAATTTATTATCATTTTATGACTGCTTTAAGCAAATACAGATGTTTCTTTTTAAATTGTAGTTTTAAAACCTTTTATAAGAATTTGAAATTGAATTAATCTTTCATAGAAATAAATATTGGACATCCTTGTAAAAGACGCCCCCCTTGCTGGACACAACATGAACAGTGATTAGGAATGGGCCTGTTTCGAAAAGCTAAATGTTACTTGCAAATACTTAATTGATCAATATGCGGTTGCAATGTGTTCATTTTATTTTAAAATATAGAGGTGTAAACATGGACAAAGGAAAACGATCCATTGCTGTTACCCTTCAAAGTTAAGTAAACGAGTTTGAAGTTTTTACTATTGACGATAAGGTGTTATTTTGTGCAGCCTGTGAAGATAAAAGTGAGTGCAGCCAAATGCTTCTAGGTTACACAACATCTTAATATGGTTAAACATTAAAAGTGTGTTGCTTTAAAAAAAGAAATGACAAACATTATTAATAATGCTTGTAGTTCTATCAATAAATTTGCAGAATTAAGTAAAAAACTATGTAGTGCATTGATGATTGCAGATATTCTACTGAACAAAATTAACCACCCGGGATTTAGAAGTTTCTTGAAAGAAATTTCAACTATGCCAGTACCTGATGAATCGACTCTGAGGAAAAATTACCTACCCGGCTTTCACCAAGACACAATTAAATTAATTAGGAGAGATGCAGGTAACAACTACGTATGGGTTTCTATTGATGAATCTATGGATAACAGAGGGAGGTGTGTAGAAATTTTATTTTCTTGTTTGTTTAATTTTAATTTCATATCAATATAAAGTCAAGAAATACAATAAATGTAGATGAAAAACATAAACCGCCATTTTGTTTTTTTTTTGATCAGAAGTTGAAAACAAATGTTGCCTCAAATTTTTTTCAGATTATTTAGGCCAGTAAAATTAAGATCCCAAAAGGGGGTCGAGGTGGAGATAAATGTCGGTAAACGTTTTATGATTTTAATCGGTTCATTGGACGTCTAACAGAAGTATCCTAGTTTTTCACTGTCCATCATGATGAGCTAACGTGAGGGCATCAAAAAACCCAAGTTTTCGGACTTTTTATTTAGTTTTTCGCTTATAACTCCTAACCGGTGCTTCCTAATGAAAACTTCACTCTATAAGAATTGAAATCCATTAAATTCTGCATCGAATGAGTACCACACTTTATAATGCGGTCAAGTGGTATAGTCGAGATCGGCGATCGAAAAACGACGATTTTTAGCTCACTCCAAGTGGAGTAGGCGTTTCCAAGTTGCAGACGTTTGAAAATCACTATATCTCAGTTTTTGACAAAATTGCTAAAAATCGTCGTTTTCGACCGCCGATACCACTTGACCAAATTATAAAGTTGTGGTTCTCATTCAACGCAGAATTTAATGGCCTTCAATTCTTATACAGTGAAGTTTTCGCTAGAAAGCACCATTTAGGAGTTATAAATGAAAAATTGAAAAAAGCTCAAAAATTTCTTGGTTTTTTCTGATGCCCTCACGTTAGCTCACTACAAGGGACCGTGAAAAACCAGGATACTTCTATTAGATGTCCATTAAACCGCTTAAAACCATAAAACGTTTGCCAACATTTATTTCCACCTTGACCCCTCTACTTTACTGGCCTAATTAATCAGCATAAAATTTAGCAAAAGTGTCAGATTTAAACCTGCGCTTTATCTTTTATAATAAGCAAGATCCCCATGCTTAAGCTCGAATTTGAAACACCCTGTACTGTATCTTCATAAATTCTGTTTACGAGTTGATTACAATTTGTTGTTCTTGTTTTTAAGTTATCAACAAATTTATTTTTTTCAAATTCATTAAAAACCCTTACATCTTGGTTATTTAAGAAAATAAATAAAATTCTCACATTTTGGTGCTGTTTAACAGCAACATTCAATTTTCATGTTATTTAGTTGTTTGAAAGTGGTAATAATTAATATTTTTAAAAAGCTACAATGAGGGAGATTTCATTTTTGTTTTTTCTGATGAAAATTTTAGAATTATCAACACCAAAGTTTGAGAATTTTCTTGAAAAGCTTTCAGGTGTACTTTTAAGTGTCTATCCTATGACCTTTATCAAGGTTGAGTGATATACATTACAATTTATATCTTGATATTTAGAAGAAAATAAATATCCATCTTGTAAAGGAAAAGTGTGATGCGCCTCTAACACTGTCTTCGTGCATGTTCATGATAGTAGGAAATAAAATTATTGTTTTTTAGGATAGTATGGGTAACTTTATTATTATTATAGTTAAGAGCTTTGGTTAAATTCTATTTAAGCATGTAAAAATCCAATATGGCACCCATTTAAAAAAAGAAAGTTGCCATTAAAATGTCAGAATCTGCCAACTTGGATTTTATTTTGGCATCATTTTTAAGTGTATCTAATCGAAGCAAGCAACTTCCATATAAATATATATAGCTTTTTAAATTATGGAGATATTTGACTTTAGAAAACCGCGATTTTCACTTTTTTTGAAATAATTGCTAATCGGTTATGAATTTTAAACTTTTCTAACCTACATCTGAATCAGCATACAAAATTGCACAACATTGCCCATTTAATCAAAGCTGTAACTATAATAATAAGAAAGTTACCCATACTATCCTACTCAATTTGAGACACCCTGTATATCCAATATAGTATATTGTAAATATTGAATATTTTGATATTTATTATAAATATCATGAAGCACCGAGTACTCAACCAGGCTAAGCTCTCAGCCGATAGTATTAATCAGCTTCCTAGTGCTTATTGCTGGTTTCAATTTTAAATAAAACCTGATGCGGAACAGACAATAGTATCTGGAAAAGTTTAGCAAGCATTGTAGTAAGAAAGTTAGTATGCATTCTGCAAAAACAAAAAGATTCTACACATTGGAAACAATAACTGCAGCTAAATCTATCCAATTATATCGTTTATAGTGAAAATTGTGCAGGTTCTACATTATTTTCTTATTTAAGATGTGATGTGGGACAATTTGTAAAAGAAAATCATATTATTTTGCTTTTGATATAAACGTAGCAAACAAAATCTTGCACCTGCGCAGCAAGATCCTTCAGCGTGTTCTTGGATAAGCACACATTTTCTTTTATTAATTAATTTTCTTAAAATAAAATTGAACAACAAACAAAAAGCATATTATAAATTTTGGCTGAGTAGCTAGATACTACTAATTAAATTCGGCATAGAGCTTAGTTTTCTGAAACAACCTGCTGTCAGTAATTCCCCATAAAATGTACTGTAAAATTTAAATTTACAGAGTATGGAAAAAACCCAGAAAACAAAAATTAGTATAAGACAAGTTAAGAATATACTGAAATACTTGAGAAACATGCATGCATTTCTGTAATTCAATTGGTATTTATATATATATTTTTTAAAATATAATAATAAAGAAGTAAATGACACGTAAAAAGTGATATGAATTATCTTGTAAAGTTATCTAATTTATAGAATGCGTAAAAATAGATGATAGCATTCCAAAATTTAACTGTACAATTAATAATCAAGACTTCTGAAAATCGATTAACTATAAATTTTAGTATGTTGTTTCTACGATATTACCAGCAAGTCATTTTCAAATAAACATGTTATTCTTTAAGTAGTAACTGTATCAATTAACCATACAAAGAAAATTCTTAATAGATTATTATTGAATTACGATGTATGGAATTTTGCTTACATAACAAAATACCTTAAATTCTACTGTTATTAATTAATAAAACTTATTACAAAAATACATCCATCTTTATTTATTACTTAATAATATAAGCAAGGTAATTAAACTTGGTATAAATAAAATAGCTAATAGGTTCTTAAGAAATGTGATTTTAAAAACTTGTTTATTATCTACAGATATGGGAAAAACCTCTAAATGTATCACGAACACTTATCTAACCTGTAATTTTCTATGCATAATAAAATAATCAGGTAAACTACAAAGGTTCAAATAAAAATAAATTATACTGAAAACTCATAAATAGATAAAAAACTAAAATATAAAAATTAAACTTAAACATCATAACATCTGCATCTTTACACTCTAAATGTTAGGTTAGATCGTTTTGGGTACTGCTTCAAAGTATAGTATTCAAATTAGCTTTTCTCTTTCCTGATTTTTGACGGCAATAATTCGTCCCGTATTATATAGGACCGTCCATATTTTATTGTGACGTCCTACAAATTTAAAGTTCTGGTAACCATTTTTTTTCTGATAGTATTATTCAGCTTCCTAATGCTTATTGACGGTTCCAATTTTAAATAAAACCTGATGTGGAACAGACAATAATATCTGGAAAAGTTTAGCAAGCATTGTACTAAGAAAGTTAGTATGCATTCTGCAAAAGACCGGCAAAAACAAAAAGATTCTACACATTGGAAACAATAACTGCAGCTAAATCTATCCAATTATATTGTTTATAGTGAAAATTGTGCAGGTCCTATATTATTTTCTTATTTAAGATGTGATGTGAGACAATTTGTAAAAGAAAATCATATTATTTTGCTTTTGATATAAACGTGGCAAACAAAATCTTGCGCCTGGGCAGCAAAAACCCTCAGCGCGTTCCTAGATAAGCACACATTTTTTTATTAATTAATTTTCTTAAAATAATATTGAACAACAAACAAAAAATATATTACAAATTTCAGCCAAGTTGCTCGGTATTGACTAATTAAATTCGGCAGTTCTCTGAAACATTCTGTTGTCGGTAAATCCCCATCAAATGTATTGTAAAATATAAATTTACAGAGTATAGAAAAAATCCAGAAAAGAAAAATTAGTACAAGACATGTTAAGGATGCACTGAAATTGTAGTGTACTGTAATTCAATCAGTATCTACAGTTGCTCAAAGTGAAACTCAGACGCTGTTATGAAAATGTATAATTATTAATAAATTAAAAAATAATATTACAATAAATTGAAACAAAGTAGATACTCTATTAAATGGCAGTTTACTGTATACATTTAATAAAAGAAAAATCAATAAATTCAAAAAATAAAGCAAAAAAATAATTAATTCTAAATTAAATACAAACTTAATATCAAAATAAAACTCGGACAATCACAGAAATTATAATTAAAACTTATATAACAATCAATTATTTTAAAATCAATATTTTGTGGGAAGGCCTTTACTCTTTTTGACACTTTCTAATCTTTTGGGCATTGATCTAACTATTTTCTCACATAAGGCAGGAGGTATCTTTTTCTACTCTTCAAGAATTACTCTTTTTAGGTCTGTTCTTGAAGAAATAGTGTGTTTCCGCACCTGTGTTTTCAAATAGCTCCATAGATTTTCTATAGCAATAATATCAGGAGACTGTGGAGGTGTTTCCAAGACATGCAAGCAATTATAAAGCAACCAAGACCGTATTTTATAAGCCTTATGTTTTGGATCGTTGTCCTGATAAAAATAAAAATCATCACTGATTCCTAATTTTTGTACGCTTTCGCGAAGATTCTTTTTTAAAATTGCTAAATACACGTCCTTATTCATTATTCCATCAATTATTTGTAATTTTCCAGGACCAGCAGCTGACATGCAGCCCCATACCATTACCGATCTTCCACCGTGTTTGACGGTCGGCTTTAAATTCTGCCGCCGCAACTCTTCATTTGCTTTCCTCCAGATGTAGGTGCTACTGTCAGACTCAAAAATATTAATTTTACTTTCATCAGTGAATAACACCCGATTCCAAAAGGAAAAATCTTTATTTGAGTGCTCCTTAGAAAACTTCAATCTTTTAATTCTATTTGTTTTATTAATGTATGGCTGTTTTCGGACAACTCGTCCATTAAATTGATGTTTCCTTAAAATAATCCTTATAGTTTTGAGGTGTGCTTTTTTACCAAGATATTTTTCTACTTCGACCGCCAGTTTGGGAGCACTCAATTTCGGATTTTTCGTTATTTGGCTTGTGATCCATGTTTCGTCCGCTACATTAAATATTTTTCACGCACTCTTTTTTGGTTTATTTGCTATAATATTAAATTTCGTAAACCGGCTTATGATATCACGAACTGTAGAATGACTATGATCAACTATTTCTCCAATTTCGCTAACTGTTTTACCCTTATTATGATGCTTCAAAACCAATTCTCTTAGTTAGATAGACGTTTGACCATGTTGTCTTCCCATTTTTGTACAACTACACTAATATAGACGGTTTGTAGTAGAAACCAAATTTGAACTAAAATTTTCAACATTATCGAAAATGTGCCGTGCACGCCGGCTAGATAAGACAAGTTATCGAAAACGTCCGAGTTTCATTTTGATGTTAAATTTGCTATCATTTCTTTGATATTCTATAATGATTATGACTAAAGAAAATTAATTTTGTTATTTTCAAAAAAATCTAATGCTGGCTCCTTTATTGATCCATAAGTATGATAATTTTATTTCTCAGGCAAAATCTTTGTTGTAATTTTTAGAGAAAATCTATTTATATTTAATTGTCCGACTTTAACGTTGAGCAACTGTATATATATTTTTAAAAATATAACAATAAAGGAGTAAATGACACAATATAAATAACTGATATGAATTATCTTGTAAAGTTATCTAATTTATAGAATGTGTAAAAATAGATGATAGCATTCCAAAATTTAACTGTACAATTAATAATCGAGACTTCCGAAAATCGATTAACTATAAATTTTAGTATGTTGTTTCTACGATATTACCAGCAAATCATTTTCAAACGAACATGCTATTCTTTAAGTAATACCTGTATGAATTAACCATACAAAGAAAATTCTTAATAGATTTTATTATTGAATTATGATGTATGGAATTTTGCTTACATAACAAAATACCTTAAATTCTACTGTTATTAATTAATAAAACTTATTACATACATACATCCACAGTCTTTATTTACTTATTACTTAATAATATAAGCAAGGTAATTAAACTTGATATAAGTAAAATAGTTAATAAGTTGTTTATTATCTACAAACCTGGGAAAAACCTCGGTATGTATCATGAACACCTATCTAAACTGTGATTTTTTATGCATAATAAAATAATCATGTAAACTATGAAGGTTCAAATAAAAATAAATAGGTAAAAAAAATTAAAATATAAAAACAAACTTAAACATCATAATTCATAACTTAGCACATTTGCGTCTTTTGATGAAAATTGATCTAACCTGTACTTTTCAACCCTGAGATTTCTGTAGTTATTAGGGGTGATTGCCAACCCACTTAATGGAATGCAAAACGATACAGTTAGATCGTGAATATTCTAAAGAAAATTACGAATGAATAGAGAAAATGATTGACGAATCGTGTAGACCTGTTTACATAAGAATTAACACTGAACATTTTTAAATTTCTAAATAATTAGTAACCCTTTTTTAACCAAATATTATTGACAGAAAACTCCGTTAACATAAACTTACTTATATAAAAGGTTCTTGTTACTAATTTCGAATACATTGCACGTCTAATTAAAAAAACACAATTTCACTCTATTAAAACACATCACAAAAATAAATTCCAATTCCAATTATTGTTAAAATCACCAAAATACATCTTAACAGGTGTCCATTATTCAACAAACAAACGAACCCGTATCTACAGAATGCACCAGGAAGTACAGATAAGAAACAAACCAAACTGCCTGTGACTCATTACGAGAAAATATGAATCATATGGTCAGTAGTGGTGTCGTTATTTCTCATAGTTTATGCCGTTTATGCTAGTTGGCGGTAACTATACACGCCACTTTTTAAATTCTGATATCCCGCTATCTGACTGAAAGCACACTAAATTCAAAAATGTTATTACTTACGTAATTAGTAATAACTAGCATTACACTATTTTTATTTGTATTATTAGACAGATTGCTAGTAGAATACAAACATTACTAATACAACAATTAACAAAGAAACAATATGTAATCAATATTAAAACAATACTTAAAAGTATTTGGTCTTGAAAAAAACAGACGTTGATAATAGCATTGTATACATATGCTTATACAATGATAATAGCTATCAAGGTTCTACGGTTAAAGAAATCAAGTATTTTCTAAAACAAGATGAACAAACTAATCTCTTGAGATTTTTTTGTTGCGTAGTGTAAAGTCGGTAAAGTAAAAAAGTTTTTTAAAATTAGTTTATTGAATGTTTTTGCTTATCTTCCCACAAAATCCAGGATTTGCAAACAGCCACTAAAAATAAAAATACTCAAAGCTGAATATAAATCTCTGTAACAAATAAAAGTAGGAATGTATGGTAACTCTATGTCTGCGCCTCACTCGGCGCACCTGTTATACATATGTATAATAATAGTTTTTATGGAAAATTAGTGGTTGTTTTTGATGTAGTTTGATGAACATACCCTCCAAATTTCATACAGCCAGCAACAGTGGAGCGTAGCTATAGTGACCTTACGAAAATCACTTTTTACCTCTTTTCGGCCGTTAGCGGCGAGTTAGGAAAAATTCCCCTCTTAGTGATTAATTTTGACTTCTTCTGTTTGGTCTCCATGTTGATTATTAAGAAATTACTTTTCATCCATTTTCACCTCCTTTAGAAGGGAGGAAAGATTTCTTTCTTAGTGGTTGCTTCTGCTATATTGAGAAATGCAAAATTTAACATTTTCAGTTTGGGCTATACATTAATCTTGAGTCAGTTACAACACTTACAGTTACAATAAAAAAAGATTTAAGAAAAGCTGTGTATGAAATTTGATGCAATTACTTTTCAACACAAGTGGAAACTCCAATAAGCATCAGCAAGATTCTGAACATAAGTACATTAAACATTGCGGCTGTAAAAGAGTAAATTTTATTGAAACTAAAACAAAGTTAGGGAATACAATACTTTTGATTCGCCTACACCAAATCAAGCAAATTTAAATTTAGCGTTTGGTTGCAAATATCAGAGTATAACTGAATTTCTTGGCCAAACTTCAAGAACGTGTTGCAAACAATCAAACAAAGTTTTTATAAACATGTACCCAAAAATGCTTCTTTAAAAAGTTACAGCAATTTCAGTATAAGAATAGAAAACATTACTTATCAAAGCTAAAAAGATTTTTATTGACCCAAAGATTATTGCAGCAAAAGTATATTATTGTAACTTATGGTTCATGCATGATGGAGCTTCAGCCCATTTTATAATGTCAGTTCTAGAAAATCTCCAAACAATAATTATCCAGATTGTTGAATTGGTAAATCAGGCCAATAGCCAATACACTCTTCTAAGTACAATCCATCCGATTGTTTCTTAGAGTCCATCTAAGATTTATTCTACAGTAATTTGTCCAATGGAAGTTCTCCGGGTTCATAAATCATGATTTTCAAGTCATTCACAATATACCAGGAATTATAAAGGGTGTTGATCAGTATGGTGTTGTGAAGCTTGTGTCGTTGTTCTTGTTCAAACCTTAACCTTCAAAGAAATAATCTCATAAAAGATTGTATTATTTAAATGAAATCAACTTGCATATTCTATAAGTGAATTAGTGAAATTGTTGAGTGTTGGTAAGTTACATTAGTTGTGAAATTTAAATATCAACTGCAAATATAACCTCCCCTACAAGCGCGCGGTCTACAGTTTAGCTTGCGCAGACCAAAAACCAGGAACACGAAAGATCAAAAGAACCGCTCTGAGTGATCTAACTGATTCATTCTGTAAGGTATAAACTGTGCCCCTACATATCCGAACTAAAAATCTTAGTATGGGCCTATGGAGCTATGAGTCAACATACTTGTAATTTTACTGATTCCATGGAAATAAGAATAAATACATAGGATTTAGTTTTTTAATGCCATTTTATTTAAATAATATTTTGGTTTTTCTTTTTCATCTTCAGTTACTGTCACAGTCTTTTATAACTGAAAACCCAATTCATCAAAATTCTTATTCTTGGACCTTTCAGCCATTTTGATTCTTGAATTGTCTTGAATAGAGATGGGTCGTTCATGAATGAGTCGTTCACAATGAACGACTCACTTAAATGATCGGTAAACATACGACTCTTTTCGATTGAACGGTTCGTTCATTTGTTTATTCAGTTCAGTATCACATAAGTGCAGATTTTTAAAGTTCTTACTGACTCTACTGAGAAGTGGGGAATGAACGAACGAAGAAACAGTGAACTGAATATGCATTTGAACTTACACAGTTCAATGCAAGAAAGTGACGACTCTCTTTTGAACGAGATAGTGCATACATGCTCGAAAAGTAGAAAAGCATGTTGAATTTCCGAGAGCAATACAAGTTTAGTGTATTTATTAATGATTATCGAAGTATAATATTTTTTAAGGATTATTAAATAAATAAAACACTTCAGGAGTTCAAAAATCTAATAGAGTAGAGATCTTGAGAATTGACTAAACATTATTCAATAATTTAGGTGAGAACGATATCGCACCTATCGTACATTTCTACGGTAGTATGTATGAAACGCGCGTGCTTACACAATCAGTTCAAATGAACAACTCAATGTGAACGACTCTTTCAAATGAGTTGAATGAATTGAACTGGCACGGTAAAAAGAGTCGTATGTCCCATGACTAGTCTTGAACATCTTATTAATGATCTTATTAGACATTTTAGCCTATTTTAGCACCTGTGTTTACAGGTTAGGTTTAACGAAAAATGTGCAGAATCCTACTGTATTTGCAAAGTTGACACATTGTCGACATTGTTGACGTGAAAAATCAATTGTTGACACGAAAATGTCAACGCACATCACTGATTACAATTAATATTGAAGTAATAAACATAAAAAAATAAATTTTTATTTCAAATAATAAACAAACAACAAAAGGTAACTACGAAATGCAAACATTTACCTTTTCTGAATGACAATCTAACCTCTGATTTTAAATAAAAACATAAATAACATTACTGTCAACATTTCTCAAAGAAAAATTCTAGTGTTTAGAAGGTTTTGTTACCAACACAACAAAAATTTAACAGGAATTATAAAAATGAGATAAACTGTATACAAGTGTTTCATTTAATTATATTTTATTCTCTATTATAACTATTATATAAAACTCAATCTGGTGCCACTCTTTCACAGATGCCTTTGTGCAATACAGAACCTGCAACACTTCCTTATGCTGACTCCGAGATCAATAATGTGCAATCAGCTTCTTTGTAGCTGTGTTAATAATGGAGATACTCTCATTGAATTTGAACACCAAAGAGGATTGAGGTTTTATTTATTTGTTTCCCAAAAGAAGAAATAATATATCCAACAATAATTTTAATCATCTATTCAATGATTTCTAAGTATATCTACAACATCCTGCATATTTATATGGCATTTATAAATTATATTTATTTAATCACTATATTCAAGTACAATCTTGGTTTTGAATTAGATATTATAACATCTAATTGGACTTTCTTTTAACACAATTTCAAAGCTTTAATAAGCTACACTAATAATTGACTAGATAGTTACACATTATGTGAAATAAGTCTTAATAACAAGTGCTGGTTTTAATACAATTAGGGTGTGCACTAAGTACCTATGTTTAAAATAAATTAATTTCAAAAACTTCCTACCCGTTTCTTCATATGTACTATTACTATTTTACTTTTTTTTCTCTTTTTGCGTTTTTGTTTTGTTTAAATAATGCTATAATAAAATATCACAAAGGTAAATGCATTTAAAAATACATATTCGATACTATGTAAAAAATCCACTTAAAAATTCAACAGTCCACACAGTACAGACTGAAATATACTAGGCAAGGTTTACACTATTTTTTCCTGCGCATGCTGTAAGCCTGAACAATAATGAAGCATCAGAACTGACAAAGCCTGGATTCTTGCATCTGCTTGTCCAATCTGAAATGCTAATTTTGCCTTTTCCACTTCGGCATCAACTGTACTTAATTGTTTCGAAAGAGTCATATGCTCAACAGTGGCTGAATCTAAAGTCCTTTTTAATTCTGTAACCTGCAAATATTTTCTTTAATAGAGATAAAGCTAATATTGGTAACAAAAAATTACCATAAAATTAATCTTGTCGACCTTTACTTGATGCACCATATTTGCATACAATTGAGTACCAGTCTCTTTTGCAGCATCCATTAATGCTTCATCTGAGGGATACTGCAGAACCTGATCTACAGCTCGCAAGATAATTTCAGTTGCTTCATTAGGTTGTTGTTGAATTTCATCAAGTATAGCAGGGCACATACTAAATGGGTTACTAGCAACTAGAGATAATTTACGTGGGGTGTGTTGAGGAGATGGTGGTAAACTACGACTGTGAGACTGGGAAAAATGAGATCCTACAAATTTTCTTTAATGAACTGTAAATGTATAAAATGAATATGTTAGTTACCTACCTGGAATTGCAAGATTATTTGCACTGTTAATTCGCTTTAAACCACCAACATTTTGCTTCTGTTCATTTGCTGGATATTGTATCATATCACATTCAAGATCATCATCTGTGGCCTCTGTCATTGTAATTTCAGGTTGAACAACATCTAAAGTTTCACTCTTTTGATCAGATTTATCAACAAGTACACACGGAACATTTAGCTGACATTTAGATAAACATTTCTTGTGACAACAAAGATCACACTTTTTGCATTGCACTGCATCTTTTAACCATATCTAAAATTTTAATTAAAAATAATATCTCTTCAACATAATTTTTACAATCAATATTTCTTAATTCACAAATACAGACCTTTTTAGAACAAAAATCACAGTGTGTAGTTCGATTAAACTGTGTTCTCACAAAATCATGTTTAGTCGATGTTAATATCACAGTTTCTTTCAAAAACTCACTATTATCTGTGGTTGGTGGTTTTCGTTTTAATTCACTAACTTCATCATGCGCCCACATGAATGAAAGTAAGGCATCTCCATAACAAAATACATGCTCAAATCCAGAATGTGACATAAGTGGGTGTGTTTGGCTAAAACAGGATTTTGAAGGCGTTTCCAAAGTAGATTCTTTAAATGTTACCTGGTAGGTGGTGTGCTAGTTGGAGGAAGAAATGAAAAACTCTTGATGTAGTGACCTAGCATAGAATTGTTACATTCATTCAGTACTTGTGCTAAAGGAATATTGGTGTATCCAAGTAAAATGTCTTTACTGTTAGTAGTTATACCCCATACATTGACATTAAGGTACTTATCAGTTTCTTTTAAGTTAAATGAGTATTCGTCATTACAGTTAATAACACACTGAGATTCTTTAACCTGTCCTTTACAAATTTCAGTAAAATCTGCACAGGAAACTTCATTACTTTCAACTATTGGTGATGGTAATGGATCAGTGGTTTCAGACTTTACATTATTTGGTACTTCCATTATACATTGTGATTGTCTCTTAGCTACAAGCAAACATGCTGAGGGAACTGGTACAATGTGTTGTTTAAAAGTAGAATGCTGAGGGGTTGTTGGTGTTGATGCTGTTGGTGTGCTTCGATTGCTACTATCAGTTGATGTACGTTCTATCGATGTTTTTCGTTTACGTAAACTAAAAGTTCCAAGTGTTTGTGCAAACTTAGATACATTTTCGTTGCTACTAGAAATAAGCTTTGGTATAGGAATTTTGTCACTACTTTTACTTTTTTCCATGCTACTGATACTTTTGCATTTTTTTGATAAATCTGCATTGTCAATTAGTTTTGACTTTGTAGAATCTACAACTATAAAACTTTCTTGTTCTGCTTGTGTCAAATCGGCTTCATTAATACTGTTGGTGTTTGAGATTGGGGTTTTCGGTTCAGTCTTATCATTATACTTCGATTTTAACATATAATTAGTAACAACTCTTTCAATTCTAATACTAAAGTTTCCAGCTGGTAGTAGCTTTAATAATTTATTCACATGTGCTAAGTTACTGACAGATTTGCCATCAACTGCTAGTAGTATATCACCATTTTTAAGTGATGCTTGGTCTCCAGCTGATTGAGGAAGGACACAATCAACAAGTATGACATTCTGTTCTTGTTTGAAAGTCACGCCTAACTGTTGTTGACGCATTTTACTAACAGTTAATTCCAATACCACATAAGTGGTAGTTTCTTTTTGATACACACAAATCCATGGTACTGAATCTAAAAAACAAAACTTCAGTTTTTTAACTGCTAGTGACTAAAATGTAGGCATATCAAAGATTATTTTCAAAAATATCACCTAAAAGTAGTCATTTTAAAACAGCACTTGTCAGTGTTTACAAAAAAATGAAAAACAATTTTTAAGTGTACATGTTTGAAGAAGTAGCACAATTTCAACAAAATCAAATCATCAATATCTGTTAATTAATATAGTCTCAACACGTCCATCTGCCACAAGAAACTATTTTTCTACATAGAAAGGTAGTTTTGTCACAAACTGAAAATGACCGAAATTGTGATGTGCCATTTCTATAGTATGAATTACTTGTGATACAATTTCCAAAACAATAAATGCTGTGTTTCTTTTACTTTGAACTGCTCTTAATCCCTTTGAAAAAAGTATCATCTTTAAAGAAACACAAACAGGCTTGCCTAATGACATAATTTAGAAATCATAAATTTCAAGGGAAATTTGGAAAAACAAAGTACCTGTAGCAAAAGTGCAATACACTTGAATAATATCAGAAGCAGTTGCCAGTCGACTCATTTCCATACACATTACTTCCAGCTGTCCCTGAGGTATAATTTCACTTTCATCTATATCTAACTGGCCAGGATCGGCTTTAGTGAAAAACGGTTTGTATCTGTAATATTATAAAACTTTGTAGTTTCTTGAACAATTGACAAACTCTTTATAAGCATACCTTATTTTATAATTTGGCAAGGTATGCTTTCTCTTTATAGCTTTTTTAATTTGATTCACAATTAAATTGGTAACATTGGATTGTAATTGTCTACCCTGAAAATGGGATTCAACTGCCAATTCTAATTGAGGTTCTCCATAAAAACTAAATGACCAATGGGTGTATGGTAAACGTGTGAATTGTAGTCTGGCTAGACCACTCACTTGTTTAACTACAATCAAAACAAAATTCAACAAGTTTTTATAAAAAGATATCATTTAATAAAATATAATTTATAGGGTACTAACCTTTAATAGATAGATAGGCAGTTTTCCCAAATTTCATTTTTGCATCGACAGACAATAAAAAATTACCTGCATAATCAAGTTTAATACACAGACTTAAAGTATCGATATGCCCTTCAGTCTTATCCAACTTTACATTCTCAACACCAATACTCTTAATATTAGGAAATTGTGAGCCTAAATGCATATCCCTGATCTAAAAATCAAAGTGGCACATTAACCCTAGAATTGCAAAATCTTTTAAATTTTATATTACAGTAACAGCTTCAAAGAATTTTCCAGTGGTGGTTTTACTAATAAGTTCCTCAAACTCTAATGATAACTTCTTGTATAACCATCTTTTAATAGAGTCTGAGTGCCGTAATTCATGAAATAGAAATTGCAACATGAGAGTAATGGCTAAACTGGAATCTGCACTATCATAACCATCCATTTCCAATTTCTTCTTCAGTGTCTAAAAGAGGCAAAATAAACGACATACATGCAATAACGATTAGATTATTATCTTCGCACCTCTGGTAGAGTAAAGGCTTCAGAATGAGGCTTGTTAGGTGGTTTAACTGACGGATTTTTGTCAAAATATCTTAAAAGTACATAGTATTGAACAACTAAGGTTAAAATTATTCCCAGTAAAACAGATACTGCTGAAAAAAACAGTAACATGAAGAGATCCATAATGTTTTACTTATAAAACAATATCACAATTTAAAAATAACCATAGGTAAAAAGTTTAAAATTGTATAACTTATTAAAATTAACGCCAGTCATATCAACAACAGGTCAATACTTAAACAAGGATGTGTCTTATTTTTTACTTCAAGGTATACTATGATGTTTACATTAATTATTATGCAGTGAACGATTATTTAGACAGAACAAAACAGCAGCTATGGTTTTATCTAGAGTCCCATAATATAAAGCTATCATTAAAATCTCAGTCCCAAAAGGTTGTTAAATCTTTCCGCAAGGCGTAGCTTATAGCAACTTCAGGCCAACGCAAACGGAATACTCGAATCACTAATATTCGGGCCCCATCGTAGATGTAACAGCATAAATAAGATTCGCACCTCGCAGCTCGCATATTTAACTCCGTTATCTCTCCAATAGCAAACAGAGTTGGGGGTTCCGTTGGGGATGCCTTCCACTTGTATTATAAATTCCAACAACTAGTTGTGATTAGCTGATTACTTTTCATATACGCAAGATATTATAGGGGTGGTCTTTGCATAGCAGGAGCAAGACCACACCGCTCCGTGGTCAAATGCACACTGCTCTCTAACCACTATTTATAATTAGAGATGTGACGATCTTCTCAGAGTCGTTCTTTATTGGGATAAAGAACAGGCGTTCTCAAATGTCAAAAAGAATCGTTCCGGTTCTTTTTAAACTCGGTTAAGTTTGTGTCTTACCGAACATAGGATAAATAGGGATCCTAGGGATCAAAGTAGGATCAAGAACGGATCAAGTTCGTTGTCGCATGGGAATTGGTAACAGCGCCCAATATAAGATTTCGATTTTCAGAGTTTAGCGGAATTTAATTGTTTAACCAACATTTTATGTTTACTTCGAGCGCCTATACATGTTTTCTTTTCTTACTTATTTCTAAGTAGCACTTACACAAAAAATATTAGTTTTGTCCATATTTTTATTAATATTTGAACATAACCTTGGTAGAAAAACATTTAAAAATCACAAACGTTGTAAATCATTCTCTTCGTAATAACACGCTTTTATGTAAAAATAATTAATACGTTGTAAGGGCGCAGCTACTTTTTGCTTGCAGGTGAAGAAGAAATAAATATTAAATATCACCAACACCCCTACTTAATTTGTTAAATGTATAGAGTTACATAAATATTTCTATTAATAGAACAGTGATTTATTTTTATATTATTGCCTTTTTATTTTCCTTTCTTTTTTTATATTATTTTTTAAGCTTTTTTCTAAATAAATAATTATAATATTTTTCCAATTTGCTGCTGTATTATTCTAGTTGCTGTTGAACACCTATTTTTATATTGACCCTAGAGTTATTCTTTTTTGGCTAATAGGAGAAAAAGATAAGAATAAGAATGGTTCCAAAATGAATTTTAGTCAATGAAACCCCTGTTGTAAAAGTAAAAAAAAAATCCGGAACGAAACGACTTTTTGGAACCGTTTTTTAAAAAGAACTGATCCCCCCATCTCTATTTATAATTTCCATAATTTCTCAACCACCATTTTCGCCGTTGTAGGTAGCATTGCTTATAGCGTTTTTGGCTGAGCGCACTGGTTAGGGTAGTTTGCACCGGTATGACGTCATGCACTTCACTAATTTCACAGTTGACTGGCGAAAAGTGTAAATGCAGCCGAACACGTCTTAAGTTTACGGTGCAACCAGTGCAACGAAATCTGATGCACATAACCTCATAAATTGATTGTTTTATTATTATGTTTTCTGTTTTATTATTAAGCATAAATAAGGGAACATTTTGAATACTTAAAAATTAATGATAATTCAATTACATTATCACTGGATGAATCAACAGTTAACAATTTCAAAACTTCTTTGGCCGTTAACCAGCCATGTTTGTTTTGCACTGGAAATTTGCACTGACAACCAACCTCAGTGCGGAAAAATGCGCACCGAGGGCACTTCGGCATACTACCAGCCGAAAACGAAAGCCGCACCCAGTGCAATGAAAGTGCGCAGTCAGCTAATAATTTGACTGATTTCTGATTAGTAAATAAACAATAAATCTGGCATATTCCTCTTCGTCACGGTATCGCATTACCAAGAATCAGAACTAACGGCGGCCCGTGACCTAACTTCAGGATAGGTTGGGACCGCCTGATTGATTAATCTCTTTATAATTTGACAAAGCCCGATTCTGATTTCAATTCTACAAAAATAATCTTAGCGGTTCCGATTTCGATACTTTCAGGACTAAACAAATATGGATTCTGATACCAAGAACCGTTTTAGAATCGTTATTTCATACGATTCCGGTCTCATATTACGGTTTTTCTTTCAAGTAACTGATGACATTAAAGTAAAACGTTTTTGTTTCATAGTGATACTTTTAAAATTACATGATTATACTAGAAACTTATTAGGTTTATTGTACGTTTATATAGAAGAAAAGTTGAATCATCCTCCTTTCAAGGTCATAGTCCCAAAATGGTAGAATAGTGCAAACTTTGAAATACACATGGAAAACCCGTGGAGAGAGAATTTAATTAACGAAGTAATTTAGTATAAACTTTTCTATTGTTCGGATAGATTTGCCTGTAGAAACTGGTAACTAGAATTAAAGAAAAAACACTAATAATATGACTCGTTTAAAAAATATATGTCTAAGGACTCTAGCTTCATTGAGAGTTACATATATCAAATCAAAATATCTGATGTGTCCGTCATAACCTCTTTTTTAGTGTTTTAGGTCAAAATGTTTGACAACACTATCAATTTTGTTTGTTGTTATTGTTTGTGTTCAAAAGCATTCAGTAAGTGGTTTCTGGACGGTTGGCAGCAACCATGGGTGATGTCGGAATGTGTTCTGTGAATTTCGGCGTTTTCGTATTCTGTTGTCCTTTGTATTTGAGGTTAAAAAATTAAAATTATGTTCATACAACAACAGCAGCATTGCTACTCTAAATTTAGATTTAAATTAATAGCAAGTAATTTGGAACTATAACTATTAAAAATGGGCTTGCAAGTAAAGTTCACTGACCTTCAAAGCGTATTCAAAATTACATTCAAAACTATACCTTCGTATCTGTCGCAGCATACTCAATTATTATTAGTCATGGACCTTGGCGTTTGGTAGAACAGAAAGTCCAAAAAAAGCATTTTAAAATGTGACAGAAAAATTAATATTATTACCGCTACAATACAACAATGGTTTCCTAATATAGTACAGTTGATAACCTTTGAAAGTTGAAATTTACTATGCCAAAATCGGCATAAAGTACAACCCCAGCCATCTAGACCTACAAGCCAGTGCAAACGGAAATACTCGAAACTACTATATGTTCGCGCCCCATCGTGAATGCAATTATTAAATAAGATTGGCACCTCGCAACTCTTTCCAATAACAAACAGAGTTGCGGTTCCGCTGAAGATATGTAGCCAATAAATTACTACATAAACAGTCTTGTCCTGTTGGCATAGAGATGTTGATAATAGACAAACAACTAGAAATTCCTCCAACTAATTGTGATTACTTTTCACATACCGGGTGCTGAATCGGCGGACGCAACTTAGGAAATCCTATGCTAATTTCGAAACGTTTAGATATTGGCTCTCCTAATTATTTTTTTTAACACTAAACTTTACGTTTTTTGAAGGGCAAGATGATATACATCTGGGTAATTTCAGCATTTTATGATAACTCAATTAGAAGATATTTGAAGAAAAGGGTATGCATAATAGCATAGTACTGCTATTTAAAATTTTGGGGAGGGGGTGTTTGGGGGGAGGATGGAAGTTTCCTAACTGATTAGAATAGGTTATTAAACGTCTCCCTCCAAAACAAAATCGACGTGTTTCGGCGATTTCTGATAATTTTACTAATTAAAGAGTTATTCAAAGTGGGAAGTTTTCAAATGAAAGCCCTGTATGTCTCAATAATTATTCTAAAATTTATAAAAATTCATTAGAGAGGAGTAAAAATATTGTAGATAAAAAAATTACAGAACTTAAATCCTCTTAAAAATGTTTGTATGTATTTCGAATAGCAGGAGCAAGACCACACGCTCCGTGGTCAAATAAACACTGCTCTCTGACCACTATTTCTAATTTCCCATCCACTACATTCGCCCTTCTTACGTGTTGCACTGGCCTGTAGTTCTAAGGTACGTTCGTTTATGTTGTTCTTAAAACTCGGAGTGCTCCGCTTGTTGTAAAAGCCGTTCGTTTTTTGTGATCGAGTTAACAGAGTGCGCTATTGTAGCGTTCGGTTTTTACAGGACGGAGTGAAAGGTACAAACTCTTAATGCACCGACTGAAAAGGTTGTGCGTTAGGAGTTTATGGAAGCACAAGCGGAGTTGCCAAATTTGTAAACATCCAACACAATTTTTCCCTCACTTTTTTTTAATGTTGTTTAATTTCTTTACAATAATTTTGAAAATTTCATACACCCGAATTCATTTGAGTAATAAGTTTGTAGACAAATGTGAGAAAAGCATGTATAAATAATATGCGGACAAATTTTACTTTAATTTGGCAACTTTGCCCAGAAGAAACAGAAAACAAAATACCTATTATAACCGTAATTCTCAATTGTTGCAACTGTGTTAATTAAACAAATATACCTACTTTAGTTTTGTAACAAAGCAGTCTAATTGGAATTTAAATTAATTAAGATTATTGTTGAGGTTACGTCTACAACTTTATTTGTTTACTTTCTACGGCTCCAGATCATGCACCATTTCGTTCTTTTATTCCGCTAAACTCTGTTCACTCCATGTATCACGTGATCATTCGCGCCGCTCGCAACACTCCAACTCCGTAACAGAAAACCGAACGCAACACTAGATGGCAGTGGTACAACCTTGGGCGCGTTCAGAGACACCCAGCGGACTCGACGATTGACTCTCAATGGCAATTATACTGACAGCACTGAGCAGCAGTGCAATTTCAGTCACTTATGCAGTGGAAACATCCAAGACTGTATTGTCCAGCAACTCAACTATTGAGATACTCTTAGTGCCCCTGAATGAGCCTATTGCTTGTGTTCAGGAGTAGTAATTAGATTTATGCACTGCCAGCATCGAAGAAAGCACTTTTAAAAGTATCGTCTTTGCTTTTACAAAAATCGACGTTTGCTACCAATCGTCCAAGACTCTTTTACCGACCGGCGATGCTACTTGCTATTTGCTCTTTAACACAAAGTTTGCCAAATCTCAACCTTCCTGCCTAAAATACTATAAGTTGGTCGTGTTCTCGTTCTGCACGGTCGGTAGTATAGTCCTCAATGTAACAACTGAATTGCCATTTAAGAATTCTAGTCGGTAGTAGTAAAGAAGAAAATTTTCTCATGGGAAATCGTACCGTCCAATTAGATTCGAAAGAAAATAAGGAAGAAAGACTTGAAAAAAGATTACTGTGGAACAGAATCCCACTGTTATCTGTTACTATTTTATACCACCTTAATATTCTTTTCATGTTGTCTGTATGTGTATGCGTATTCTATTTTTCAAGAAACATTTTAATCATAAGACTAATATTATAAAAAAAACGGTTTAGCTAATTTGCTTTCTTGCATTTAAGCTATTTAAAGTTATTGTCGACGTGCCTTCTGGCAACCTATTCTACCAGATTGGAATTCTTTTCGATGCTATTAGAATTTCTACCTGCGCAATTTGGTATTCAACTCGACATCTCCGCAATCCTGTAAATATTTCTGTACTCCTGTTCTACCCAGTAAACATTTTTTGTTGCTGGCCTATTGATGGCCCGTTGTATGTTTGACCAGTGTCTATAGCAGCAACCTAACTATGTTTGTTGGTGTCATCAGTAGGTCGCAAGGCGGTTTGCTGCTGCAAGCGATGAAACACTCTGTATTTATTTTTTTTTGTAGTAAAGTTTCTGTTTTTGTGCATCTCCATCAAGGAAGAGTTCAACCACCTTTACCATCACCAACCAGCACCAACATCCTGTATGTAAGTGTTACCAACCAACCAATCTTGCATTTGAAAATCATCTTACACCACAGATTAAATATAGGTCAGATATTTCACTCCCTATTCTACCAATGTTCCCATTTCTTGTCTCTGCACATCTACATTTGCAGCTCTGGGAGTTTACCACGCCTACTCTTTTACGCGTGTTTTATGAAAAGTGCATACCACGCTGTGCTGCTTGCGCAGTACATGTCAAAATAGCAAGCCCTGAGAGTTGCTTTGAGAGAGAGAGAGAGAGAGAGAGAGAGAGAGAGAGAGAGAGAGAGAGAGAGAGAGAGAGAGAGAGAGAGAGAGAGAGCGCAATAGAATTCACAAATTTGTCGAAGTGAAATATCTGATCTTTATTTAATCTGTGCTTACACCTTGAGCATAATAGTAAATCTCCATAATGTTATATTTAGAGCTGTTTGGCCCTTTTTGCACAATGAAAGTGCTTTTAAAGGAAAAAAAAATAACAACAATCAGCATGTAACAAATTTTATTATATTTATTTCAAAAGAAAACAAACTAACCCTAAAGACACTACAAATGTTTCTCTGTCCTTTTTTTTGCAAAGAACCTTTGTTGAAACTTCCTTAAATTTGTCGGACTGGAGCATCGAGATACAAGAAATTTCTTAGTCGAACCTTGCCTTATGTAGTCCTCTAAAACAGTATATTACAAGAAAAGCAAACTATAAGAACTTCATAATCCTGTTAAATATTTATATGCATGTACAGTCCATATTTTATGAATTCTCGGTAGACCTTTTTGTCCAGTCCAACTCTGGTTGATATCCAGCACTATTAAGAAGATTCTATACAGGGTGATTTTAAAGGTGTTAATAAAACTTTAGAAGGGTATATTACACGTCATTTTAAGTAAAAATGTTGCTATGAACATAGGTCATCGGCATTCCCGTATTCGAAATATAAGATGTTGAAGTATTATAAAAAGCAGTGTTTTTTGGATTATTTGTAGAACGACTTATTTAATTCAGTTTAAATTTGGAAAGACATTTTCTTTCCGAAAAATAAAATTTAAAAAGCGTACCTATACGTAAATGCTAATTCAGGTAATACATACATAGGAATGTATACTAGATATTTCTTCCAGGAACGGAACATAATTTAGCAAATAATCCGGAAGAACTTCATTAATGAAATGCATAACCTTGACATATTCTTCGTAAACGGCAACACTAAACCACTTCTACAATTGAAGAGAACGTTTACAGAATAATATCGACCGTATCAGTGCTGCTTTTTTACAGACTTTTACAGTAAGTGTTTGGATAGATTTGGAAGAGAGTATACAGTGTGTCCGAGATAAGGATGCACAGCATGGGGATCTTGGAAACAGTAACAGATACAGCATTGGTTAAATGGGATGAAAGTTGACTATTTATAGGCCCCTTTTGCTGGCGTTTGCAAAATCTAGATATTTTGGATAGTTTCAGAGATATTTAAAAAAAGTAGATTTCGCAATTTTCGTTATTATTTTTTCTTTCCTTTATTTGAAGAGATATCGGAAAACTAAAACCACTTTTCCATTGCCACTTTTTGTTTTCTATTAAAATACTCTAACAAAATTCCTGTACAACGTTTTGGTTTCGAGTAACCATCATCAACCTCATTTTTTTATATACGCGGAAAAACAATTGGAAATTGTTTTGAATAGCTCTTGTTGTCACGATTCTAATGATGTAAACATGATAGGGTTATTTTGGTTTTGATCTTTTTGTGTTGAACGCTGCTGTGACCAACTGTAATAACTGCTGTTCATCTTCAAAATTTTGATTGAGCACATGATTCTTGACATAACCCCAGAGGAAAGATATCTAACGGCGTTAGATCAGGTGATCGTGCAGGCCAGGGTACTGCAGAATGCATTAATTTATAGCATAAGAAATCAAAATAACCCTTTCATGTTTACATCATTAGAATCGTGACAACAAGAGCTATTCAAAACAATTTTCAATTGTTTTTCAGCCTATTTAAAAAATGAGGTTGATGATGGTTACTCAAAACCGAAACGTTGTACAGGAAGTTTGTTAGCGTATTTTAATAGAGAACAAAAACTGGTTTTAGTTTTCCGATATCTCTCAAAATAAATAAAAGAAGAAATAATAACGAAAATCGAGAAATCTACTTTTTATTAAATATCTCTGAAACTATCCAAGATATCTAGATTTTGCAACAAAAAGGTTTTATAAATAGTCAACTTTCATCCCATTTAACCGAACCCGTTTCCAAGATTCCCATGCTGTGCATCCTTATCTTGGACACACTATATATGATCATCGGAACTTTTTTGGTTAGAATGACTTGTAGAATCACCCTTTGAAGTTTTATCCACCCCTTTGAATTACCCTGTATGTATTACTTTTAATTCTTCAATTTTAAATTTCAACGTTTTGGGGTAGGGGTCTTCAGCTAGTGCCTCATGCGACTGTACATTACTACGGCCCTGCTCACATCTTCCGTAATGTACAGTGGGCAGAATATAGAAATATTCAAAAGACAAACAAACCTAGATTCATTTGTTTAGTAGATATTTAACATAATAAATTCAATGAAACATACATACATAAACTAAATATATCTCTAACTTACATGAACATTATTGACCAACAAATCTTTTATAAAAAAATCGCAGCTATAGCGAAACGAAAGAATTGTTCGTATAATAACTGATATGAATCACAAGGGACAACAGGCGACTGAAACTTTTTAGTTTACATTTATTTATTTTAATGCCAATACTTCGCAAAATATTTATGTATTATATCATGTAAGGTTTTACAATTAAGAATTAGAAAGAATTATGACAATTAAAAATACGAAAAAAATTTATTAAGAAGAAGCAAGATACAAATTCAAAATTAGCCTCTAAACTTGTAAACATAAATAAAAGTTTGTGTTGGGTAAGAAAGATTTCTTAGGTAATTGTATAGCTACTAGTAGTATCACGGTGAGATCAAAAAAACAATGGTAAATACCTTGAAAGTCGAAACACATGTTTTTGATTACTTTTTGGTTGTGTTAAATAATTAACTTTTAAACGTCATTAGTATGTTATTTTGTAACATATGTTTGTGTTTAAAAAATAATGGTCATCATTTTCAACATTTCTTGGAATTTCATTTTTCATGAAGGTACAGTTTTTACTTTTATAAATAAATATTTTGTTGGCACATTGTCGACATTATTAACATTGTTGACGTGAAAGATCAATTGCTGACAAATTGTTCACACGAAAATTCAACATGTCAACGAACATCACCGTGTGTAAGTTCTGTCTGTGTATGTATGTAGTATATTCTTATTAGTAATCTTGATAATGCAAACGAATTTTACGAAATATTGGCATTAGAATAAATTTAGAATTGTTTAAAAAAAACTTTCGTTGACTACTTTCCATTAATATATCTAACATGGAAAAAGTATTTCCACACCTACGTGTATCATAGATGTAAACATTAGTATTTCTTAGATATGCACATGCTAGCATGCAGTTATAGTAGCTGGTTTTGGGATAAAACTTATTAAACTTTCCATTAGATTATCTAGAGTCAATCTAATCTCAATTTTACTGTATTTTTTATAAAAACTTGATCTCGGAATGTTTAAATAACTAAAACCATTCCACGTTCTATACAGCACACAAGCGTCCAGCGGACGTTTATCGGACGTGAACGTCTATGGGAGTACATTGGTCACAATTTTGGACATTAACGGACGTTCGTTACTGAATGTAATTTAGATATAATTTATACATGGTTATCCGATAGACGTCCAAACGCGGATCTCCAATTAATGTACAACTTATGTCCAAAAATATTCGGACAAAATATGGCCCAAAATAGGCAGAGCATGGACGTCGCTAACGGTCGTCTGATAGACGTCCCAAAAACGGACGTTTACTGGATATTAAATTTCCGTCCATGGACGTCTGAACTAATTTAGGACAACAAATGGACATTCACCAGACGGCTGATACTGTGTGGGGTATTTTTCAGAAAAATTACAATATTTATATACAGTTATGGTTTGGTTTGGTTATTGAAATACATATTATATGTATTCTGAAATTGGGTTTTTATGAAAGCACAGCAACATTGAGATGAACTTTCAACAGATTACAGTTCTAAGTATATGCTGCACCCGTCAAAAACTGTGCCATATAATAGTAAGTAATTAACAAGGAACTAACATTAATATAATCCAATTTTAAATTACAAATGCAATTTAATTAGTCGAGTTTTAGTTATTTTTGGTTGGATTAATCTTTAATAGTATAAGAAATATGATAATTTCATTAAATGATTAATTTAAAGTTCTACGGATGCGAACAGCAAAATATTAACTGGAAATACAACGTCTTTGTGGTCTAGTTGGTATGACACCTGGGTACAGACTAGGGGGCGTTGGTTCAAATTTAGCAATCGTTTTTCGACTGTAGTCTAATAATGAAAAAAATTCAATTTATTCTAAGGCAAGCTGAAGCTGCAATAAATGCATGTGTATATTCAAGACAATACTAATTTTTATAAAATTATATCATGAGTTCTAAGTACCATTATGCTTCTCTACAATGTTATATGAGATGCCCTTCATAAGTGTATCTTATATAAAATATAATATTTTATCACATGGGTTTTGATTATTTGGACCATAAGCCCCCACGCGGCGGGGGTCGCAAGGACGTTCATTACGCCAGCGCTTTCCTTTAGAAATATTCAATTTTCAGTAGTTTGATAATGCTTAATACTAATTTTTGTATTAACTATTTTTTATCAATTATTATTTATTTACAGATGGATACAGCTGCTATTTCGTAATCACTTTTGGTTATGTCTTGCTGCAACTGCGTTTTTTCTTAAATAAAAATTATACAAAAATGTAAGTTAAAATGTTTGTTCAATGTACTAAATAGCCTCCCATCTTATCTGAATATATTTTCTTTTTGTTAAATGCAGCGGCGTGGTTAAGCTTGTGAGCAATGACGTGACTAAGGCTAAGTGGCCTCCCCATAAGAAATATTATTGCTTCTCCCCAGGGAAAGATTTTCAATTTTGCCTAAGTTTGCAGCCACATATTTTCTTTTCGCCGGATGCGTTTTTATGGATAGAAATACCAAAGACGTATCATCAATTTCGCGGGACCCATAAAATCGAATCCGGTAAAAAATTGAGATTTTCCGAATTTTTTTGGATATAATAGTTGGGTGGGCACCATTTGGTCGTGAGCTTCTATGTATGATGGGATCTGCGAGGCACTTAGTTACGCCCTTGCTTATAAGCTTCATCAGACGAACCTCCCGATTTCCTTACTGACCCCTTTTTTTTACTTAAGTTTGTATATTATTGAAACTACAACTAACTGGTCAGTATATCTTTGGTAGGCCCCTCTTACCGATGATTTGCTACCTAGCATACCTCGGTCACTACGCCTTTGGTTATATACCAAGTGAATCTCGGTTTGTTTGCCGCGCAAATATGTTACATGTTCTGCATAGTGTATAAAATGCAGTTTTATAGCTTTACTGGGAGGAAAGGTATTCTCAAAACAATAAGCAAAAGTAATTTTTTAATTTGCATTATTTTATTTTAAAAAAATGGGCCTTTTAAGCGATGATAATGATATTTTAACACTAATGCAAACTCTAATGGACATAGGTAAATACATAAATATTCAACAACTTAATATTATATGAAAAAGATGTATAAATTTATTATACAGTTTGTAATCCACTTCAAAAATGTTGCCGACTAATTCATATAGTAACTACATCTACCTAGATAATTATATATTTTATAATACATAGAATAATAAAACGATACTCTATTATTTATATTATAGAATTTACACTGCAACATTTTTAAGGCGTATTTTAAAGGTGGTCAGGTTGCGTTAATAGATGTCTCTTCCGTTCACAGATGCTTTTAAAAAAATACTTTCTCTGTTACACGTTTTATACACATAGATTAAAGTGGAAAAGTTGATCAACGAACAAATGTACGTATTTCGGTAAATGGAAAAACCGAATTCGTAAGAAATATCTATAACACAAACTGCCAGAAATTAGTTTGAGCTAAGCCCACACAAACAACGACTTGACACGCACACGGGTATAAATAGTACGCACACGTTCCACCTCTAAGCTATACGTACAAGTAATAGAATAATTCTAGACCCGCATTTTTGTTCAATTGGCAGAATTATTAAATAGTTATATTAAAATAGATGGAAATGGAAGCCAACCACAGACGAAGCGGAAAGGCTCCATAATTACTAAGGCTGTCGTCATCGACAGTACGATATAGTTGTTTTACGACAACAACCACAATTCTGCAAATATTATTAAATCAGAAAATTTACTAACTGCATTAAACCTGTGGATCCGGCCAACGGTGTCAGATTTTCAAAGACACATATTTAATGATAATAATAACTTTTTCGATAGACATTTCAACAATAACCGATAAATGTACCTGTATTTCATTAACAAGATCCACTTTGCTGTTCATTTATTCAAAATATTGGGAAAAGATAAGAAAAATAAGTGAACAGCAAAAACTCGGTGGTTAAACAACCACCTACGGTCGAAATGTGTGAAGAGACTATGCGACAGCTATATCAACTTCAAGTACACAGTATGTAAAAGTAAGAATTGAGACACACAAGTACAAGATTACAATGGGTACTTAAAACTTAATGGTTCTCATAGAATATAAATAGATTTATATAAGGCATCTTTTTGTAATAAACTATAGTTACAGGCTAGAATGTCAACCACAATGTCTCAAGTAGGTACTAAAAACCATCGCTAAAATTCAAAACCTAATATAACTATTAATAGTGATAATAAAAGAACAGTATGTTCCCGAGCACAAAACAAGAAGAATGGTCACTAACACGGTTAGTATTTTTGTGCTCAATACTGCACTTGAAAGTGCTCATATATCACAGAAACAGTGATCCTATTGAACTGATGGCACTAAATCACACATAAATCATTAAATCATTTAATAACCGTCAGCTACAGTTTAAGCTAAACTTTATTAACAAGTACATTTTGTAAATTTAGTGATTTTTAAAGCACTTTAGGGAAGAATTATATAATTA
This sequence comes from Ignelater luminosus, assembly GCA_011009095.1. Classification (NCBI taxonomy): domain Eukaryota; kingdom Metazoa; phylum Arthropoda; class Insecta; order Coleoptera; family Elateridae; genus Ignelater; species Ignelater luminosus. The sequence goes on along the minus strand of VTPC01091100.1, from coordinate 133,844 downwards.
TTTATTAGAATACGGTTGAACTGTAGATATCGTCCACATACCTAATTAGGTACAATTTCAAACGCACCATTCATGGACACGCGAATCGCACCTTTTATGTATTGCAGACAACAAAGGAGCAACAAAATCGTGTTGGCAGTATTTATAGAATCCGATTACTGAAAGTGTATTATTTTATTTATTTTTCGTACGGCAAGAGTTACCCATCACATCACAATTTGTCGGTAAGCATTAGATATACATATCAGATATTAAAACGATGCATGATTTCAATTCCTGGAAGGTTAAACAGCTTTTTCTTAAAGCACTTTAGCTGACAATCGTCTCTTCGATCAGCTTTATAAAATGACGATACGAATATACGAACGAATCGCTTTGGTCAAAGTACGAAAGCATCTCCTTATGTTAGCACCAGTCATCATCGTCTGAGTCAGAATGACGTGATCGCGTTGGTTTGGGCTTATATCCATTAGGAACGGGACTGGGTAGCATTCGACCCCCACGTCCTAGAGCTACTGCTTGCTCGAAACTAAGAGGTGCTTGCGAACCTTCGTAATTAGTAGTTGGTGGCATAATCTCACGTAACGGTTCTCGTTCCCTAACTATATTTTGCGTAGTTGCATGACCATGAGGAGTAGCATGCGCAGAATGAGACTGCATCTAAATTCGTAGAAAAGAAGTATTACTTTAAGAGGTATATGTATTATACGCTATTAAAAATGTAATACTAACATGTGTAGGAGAAGCATTGAGCTTCGGAAAGTTTATAGCTCCTGGCCGCAGTTGCAGTGTGGACGGTTTGTTGGGTGTTGGGGGCAGTCGTCTTCCTTGACCACGCCGCCCTCCCAGCATAGGATGACTGTGCTGCATACTGCCTTGGTGAGCAGCAGATTGCTGCATAGGCAAACCCACAACAGCTCCGGCTGCATAAAACAATTTATTAGTATATAAGATTCTAGTAGAGTCCTCTATCAAAAACTGTATTGTTCCAAGTGTTAGATTTTTAATGATCTATGTACAGAACAGGTAATATTGTCTAAAAGCGACTATAGTGATGCTATAGCGATAACAGCAGCTAAATTGTTCAAATCTACATAGTTTCTATGATTCACTTCTAATTGTCACGATTGACATTGCAACTAACTGTTAATAAGAAAAAGATATAGTAGCATGTCGTCGTTAAGAGGACTAAACTAGAGCAATCCAAAGTAAATATCTGCAACATTTAGTTGTGTTTAGGCCGCTCCAGTGGCGCACGCAATTGTTTCTAAACTTAATAAAACTAGGTGTTAAGCTATAGATCATGGCAATACCCACTGCTACGGTACTAAAATTACAAATATTTACATGCGCCATATCTCTATCCACAAACGACTGTGCATCTGAGCTTAGCTATATCTTTATATCGATCTACTAGTACACAATATGCGCAGAATCTACAAAAAAAAATAAATACTCAATAACAGAAAGCATGTAGAGAATGCAAAACTTAATGCGTGTCTAACTGTACAGTAGGTATTAAATGAGTGTCCGCAATAATACATCAAATAATGCACTCAATCGTTTGTGTTTCTTTAAGTTATCATCAGGAACAAAAAATATTATCATTCAGTTCTTGATGTGAAGAGAAAACGCAAAAATTTTACATCATTCATTTCCGATACATCATGAAACTATAAACTTTTCTATTAAATGTACTTTAAGTGATTCAGTTTCTTTTGTGATAATAGTACAAACTTTCTTGTCGATCTAAATGTTACATACATAATGATCTGGTTCAGGACAATAATCTTAGAACCACACAAAAAAATCAAGAATATCTATTTAGATATGAAGTAAAATAGTAGGCCACGTGCTAGTGCGATATTTGGCGTCGGTGTTTCTTGGAACAATACAGTCTCTTTCTTAAATATTTTTAAACAGTTTGAAAATGTACCTATAGTTGCTGGACCATGTTGATGTGGAGTGAGATGTGTAGGACTAGGTGAACGGGAACGTTGACACAAACTAGTAGTGCCATACCCTTTACGAGATGTTCGCAATAATCCATGTCGTGATGTGTGATGTGATCTTCTTCCTGTTGGAGACGGTGATCGCGCTGGACTAGTGGAAGCTGACCATGACCCTAATCCACAATTTAAAGGTGTATTAATTCAAGAGTTTTGCTTGTAGTTAAATGTAGTGGAAATCAAGAAAAAGTATGATCTCAATCACTGTTAAACAAAAACGAAAAGAATGTGCGGTTAATTTCTACACGATTCTTACGAAATAGTTAAAAAGCAAAGGAAGTTACTTTTTTAGATACTGAATAAATAATTGTTGCACTAACTCTTAAATATCAACATCTATCGAGGTATATACCATATACACATCTTCGTCACAGGTTTGTACAAATCACTTTAAATAGGACATTTCCGCGTGACGTTGCAAACGATAGTGGGAGTAACAATAACAGCTGTTCCAGGGAATCAACAAACAGTAGTTGCTGCTAGTAAATACAAATAATGTTTGTTAATATTGTATGAAACCGGTGGTACTTAACTGAGGAAAATTAAGTGAATGATTCTCGCTTCTACGAGGTGAAACTTCACGCTAAGACATGAACAGCTGATATTTGTTGATACCCAGAGGTAATGTTGATGACGCCAATAGAAATGTCCTATTGCTTTCTCAGATCTTTTATAAAGCAACAGCCTACAAAGAGCAAAGCACTAAACGCTAAAACACTAAAAATTAACTCATTAAAAATTGCGACCTGTGGCAAAGCTGCAGTATATGTATCTAGGATGTTTTAACGACGCACGAGAATAGTGTTGCTATTTATAAAAAAATTTATATGCAAAGTTTTTTTTTTACAAAAATGTAGTGTACTGTCTGTTTTAATGGAACAGTTTTGAATATTTTGATATCTTTTTTTTGCTGTGTTAGAAAAATAGTGTCAAGAACTCTAAGAGTGTATAGTATTCACGGAAATAAATAAAAATGTTTCTATAAACATGTTTTCAAAAATGCATCGTTTAGTGATACAGGATGCTGAAGTTTTATTTATTATTTTCAATATTTTAAAACCAAAGTGAGATATTGGGATGAAATTTTCTACATTCTTGTTACTCATAGTGTCTACTATTCTACGTAGTTCTGTGTTTGATATCTTCCTCAGAGGTGGGGAATTAATTGCAACTCCACAGCCACTAAACAATTAAAAGAAATTCTATTTTCGGAATTAACAATCTATTTGCAAAAAAAGTCACTCTTGCATTGTTCTCATAGAATGCGCCATTTTTTAGTAAAATTGGATTTTTCAAATCTTTCAAACCTAACGGCCTGTAACAAGGTCATACATTGTTTCAAAAACAGCATGTAATTATACCCATCACATTGCTTGACAGAAACTAAGCCTACTTTTCCATATAACTTTTTCCCCTAAAGTGCATTGGTTTCGAGATAGAGGGTGTCAAAGATTACTTAAAAACAAGAAATCTCGACACCCTGTATCTTCAAAATGGCGTACTTTAAGGAAAAAAGCTATAAGGTAAAGTAAGATTATTTTCTGTCGAGGAATGTGATGCGAATTTTACTAGAAAATGAGACATTTTACGGGAAAGATGCAAGAGTAACTTCTTTTATTAAATCGATTGTTAATTCCGAAAATAGAAGAACTTCTTAATTTTTCAGTGGCTTAACAATTTTCTTTTGAGTAGGGGGTTAGCCCCCTGCAATTCCGCGCCTCTGATAAAGATATCAAATACAAGACTACGTAGAATAGTAGACACCTAAAAGTAACATGCACGTAGAGAATTCCATCCTATTATCTTACCTCGCTCTTGAAATATTGAAAAAGCATGACATTTTAAATGAAACCTCGACATCCTGTGTCTCGAAAATGGTGCATTTTAGGACACGTGTTTATATGGATTTTCTTACTTATTTTCATGAGTACTACACCGTTAGAGATTTCAACACTATTCTTCTAACACCCTTCTTTTCCCACCTGTCCTCGTATTAATAACAAATATTAATAATAAATCAATAATTAGTGGAACCCCTGCTAAGCATATGGCACTTTAATATAAAAGAGGAAGTAATATCTTTTAATAAACGACATCGTGAGACTTCTTAATTTGCCTTATAACAGTGAAAATGGAAATCAATATACAGGGTGCCCTATTTAAAACAAATTTTTTATAACTTTTTTATTTTTATAAATCTGGCTGTCAGAGCATATCAAAGAAATTTCATTAAACGTCTTCATAGGATAGAAACGTTTAAAGTCAACCATACCTCATAAGTTGTTTTATATAGAACACCCTGTATATTTTTATGTGGTTGGATTCAAGTCTACTACTGTAAAAATGAAAAATCAACTATTTCCTTATTAATACCAAGACAAGTCAAAGCTTTGGAGAAAATTGCAATATATAATATTGAAGATATCAAAATATCAAGTTGTCAGACGCCTTTCTTTTATAGAACACTCTGTGTAGTTGAAAATAATTCTAAAACGGAAATAATGCGTTTTTGTTCGATTCTTATCAGTAACATGTTTTGATATCTTCACAGGTGATGGTGGTATTCTTCATTCACAGATGGTTGAGACACTCTGTAAAATTCCTTGTTTCGTTAACTGGAAAATATCTAGAAATTGGTATTTTTCGCACATTGTTTAGCATGTGATTTTGGATTAGCTTTAGATAGTTTCAAACTGAAATAAGAACTTTTAACTCGCCAAACATCAATGTTAATGGGGCCTACGATTTTGCTTTCATTCCAAATAGATATGCATTTAGTTATCTATTTCAACTTTCTGAGAAACCAGCTAAAGTGTATTCAATGAATGTAAAAGCTGCAATTTTTGCGTAGTTTTTACACCTGCAAAGAGAAAGTATTGCGTGGCAAACGAATTATGCAGTAAAAAGGCATATTCTAAATACAATAATAACCTGAGTAGATCATTCAATGATCTATAAAAAATAGAAAGAGCTTTTTTGCAAAATTTTAAGTTGTTCTAATGGGCTAATATTTCATATATTCAATATTTTTCAAAAATATATGCATGTAGGCATTAAAAGGTAGTGTTTCTCTTTGAAGTCGTACTGTTAGAATGCCACACTATATGTCCAATTACGAATCTGACATTTTCAGTTCGCTGCATGTGACAGTTTATAACAACAATTTAATAACTATTTACTATTTAGCAGTTTAATGTGTAAGTGCAAAAGTATAGCAAAAGTAATAATATCGTTATTAATATAAATAATTCAAATCTTACAAAGAACAACTAAAGTATGAAAACGATATTCTTACAAAAAATGCATGCTGCGGTGTTCAGGTACGTAGCCAAAGGGGATCAAATAGCATTGTACTTTGTCTAGGCCTTCAGGTGTTAGAAAGGTAGAACCCCATCGAACAAAATCTCTGGCTACGTTCCTGCGGTAATAACTGATTAAATTGATAAATAATACATAAAAAATTGAGTAGGCATCAAAACCCCCCGATTAATTCTGAATTGAAGGTATGGAATATGAAAAGTATGTAAGGTATTTATTCTAGAGCAAAAATAAAACCAAATGCAATATTTTGGACCAAAATCTGTATTTAATTTCATCATAGTGTAGACTATTCTAGCAAACAACCTGATAATGGATGTTCTCTTGTTAACAGCGGCATTACCTACAAGAACCTGTAAATACTAAAAAGCGAATAGACTATAACAGTAGTTCAGGCTCCTAGTGCGGCATTAATTGGTTTTGAATTCATTTTTCGAATCAAGGAAGGAATGAAGCTTACCTCTTATGTATCGGTTCCTCATATTCGTTTGAGCTCTTTGATGTTCGTGTTTAACAATTTCAACTACGTTCGATACGGTATCTGAGAAACCAATGTCGTGATGAAGATGATGATAGTGTCTTCGTGGTGATGGACTACGTGCTAATGACGGCGAATTACCACGTCTAAGAAAAAAGTCAATGTTTATGTTATGAACCCAATATTGGTTAATGCAAAGGTGTCCAACCAATTTATAAAATATATACAAAAGAAAGTGCATATTTATTTACATTTACTTTTCATAATGAATCGTGGGCCGAGTTTAAAATCACTGACGGCTGTTAAACAATGTTATTTCTTCCAGAGATGTAAGACAAGAAGGATAAGCCAAGCAAAGCAAGCAGTTATATTCCTCCCCGAGGTAGTAATATATATTAATACAAAAAAGTATCCAATAGTATATTATATGTATAATCGACCTTCAACTACAAGTATAGAAATTCTAGATCCTGAATTATTAATTAAAAGTCATTTGCTTTTAAGTACCAAGGAATTATTTCAACCTATTTCTACAATCCCCCCTTAAAAAAATAGTTATTAGCCTACTGAGTAAAAAGATCTGGAAGAAACACTCATAACGGGTTGGACATACCTAGTTTGCAACATGAATTTATAATTTTACCTAAGGCTGGGAGATCTGCGATGTGAATTTGCATATGTCGATGGATGGAGATGTTGTTGGTCCACTAAGCTTTCACAAGACGGTCTTCGGGAACCTAAAGCTTCTTGTAATTCCATGACCTACATGCAGATAAATCTACTAAAAGATGTGCAATATTTATAAAAGTGTATGATGCAATAATAATTAAAAAGTGTATTATGCAGTAATTATAAAATCCTGATATAAAAAAATCCCCCATTCATACCATGTCCCGTGAATTAGTACATATAGATTTAAAAACCATGCACTATTTAGACATGCAGACCAGTGCTTTAAAACGTTACACAAATTATGCAAAAAATACCTACCGATCTTTACTCACAAAAACTACATTGTTTAAGAAATTATTCATACTGTCACAATACCTAATATCTAATAATAATAATAATAAACTATGTACGATATGTATGTAATAATGCTGCATTCTATTGTACTTATATAATTTGGCTAAATTGCAGAATAATTGTACCTGTAAGTAGTAAACTTCACTAAGACGCCTTTTAATCATTGTTTTCTAAAAAGCAAATTCTGGTGAATTCAATAGAAATCTATCTGCATTTGGTTGTTACTTTACTAATGTAAGTATTACCAAACTGTTCTCTCATTAGTAATTTTAATCCCTATCCTATTGGACTAACTAGACTATTTTTATGATTTCTATCTTAAAATAATCAATTATATGAATAAAAACATCAATTTACCACAGAGTTTTTGACCTTCACCTTTTTGTTCCTGAAACAAGGAACAACTGTTAAAATCAACAAAACAAATACAGTATATGCTATAAACAAGTATTACCTAAACGATCGGTTACGTTTTGTGTTCCGACGGGCAAGTGCGGCAAGTGGACCTTCTTCATGATGTGAATGCGATTCGACGCCACCTTCATGACCACCCATTAACGGGGCACCTTCCAGGCTAAGTGAGCCTGTGCGACTTTCTCCCAAATGGCCCGCCATATCCAACAGGCAGTCAAAAAACGACGCTTTCTGTCATTTAACATAACTTTAACTTAACCTTTTCTGCATTTAGGAAGGTGTTTCCACTTATACATTACATACCTATATACACTGCTCAGTTTGATGTTTACGTTAAAAATGGCTTATATACTTATAATATTGTTCCAATATAGTTTTTAAATAGTCATCATCCAAAGAGATTAGATAATAGAAAAAATATACTATCGTCTAATGGGGACTTCGTGTTAATAACGTGTTTTGAACTATGTTCGAAAATTTCAATATTCAAGAAAATATAGTAATAGAACAAAATGCATTCCAAATGCAAAATAGACCATGCAACAAATTTTAATGCATACGTTTCAAAAATTGTCAAATACAACCTACGTAGCAGCGAGCTTAAAAAATATTTATTTAACGTTGCCATATCTTTCTTAACTTTTGGATTATGATGTTTTATTTTTTTATCGTTGCAGCTATTAATTTATTTAAAACCTAAATGAAAAAAGTATGAGTAAAAATCAGCTACAGCTATAATTTATTTACTCCAATTGAAAAAAGAATATAAAGAATTGTTTCTTTTAAATACACCCTGTATAATTTGATATGTATGATAATATGATATTTCACTTTCTACTTCTAGTCAAAATGACAACGCATATCTCAGATATTGCTAACGCAACAAAAACGTCTTGAACAGATTAGTTCAAGTTTAAAAGATTGATTGAATCATTTTTAATTTATTTGGTTAATCATAAACAACCAAAAAATTAAGTTAATTGTTTGTCCAGGCATCAAGAGAATACAATATTACATTTTTATTCAACTTTCTAAAACTCATGGAGCAAGCATTGCATTTTGTGAGAGAGTAAATTTAGCAACCCTTCCATTTCTGTGTACAAAACTTTGAATTAACGTTAACATTACCTGTTAATTTTATTTCGGAGACGATCCATCATTTTAGAACTGCTAATACAGGGTGTCCTTAAGCTTGGTTTTGTCACAACTATCAGGATACTCAAGAATATTATTCTATTTCTCTAAAAATAAAGCAGTTGGAAACATTTGTCTACTCTCTTTCAACGTCAATATCTTAGTTTTCAAATTAAAACAAAGAATTAAATGTAGAATTAAGTTTTTTAAATCGAATTTAATAATACCCTGAATAATAGCTTGGAACTTCGAAGGAACTGTAATATTAATTACATTTTGGTAAAAAGTGGGTTTGGGTCCGAATTGATCTAAAAACATTGTTAAAATCTGCAATTTAATTAATGACAAAGTATTCAATATTAAGTTTTGTCGTTTGACAATTGAAGGTAGTAAAAAACTGTGTTAAAGTTAAACAGTAGCAAACGCATTCAATAACGTTCTCGATGTGTAATATCTCGTAGCCAATGTATGATATAGACATGAAATATGTTGTACATATGATGGTTACTATACTATTTTGCAAGTTTTTATGGTCGATACAGAAGTTGCATTTGGAGAAGAGATAGATATACTTTTTTATAAATACCTTCAAGTTTGAAAACCATATATTTTAGGATTCATCTTAGAAAACATTCTTTATTGTCTTCGTGAGTATACCACACGCTCCGTGGTAGTAGTATCTTCAAAACACCTTGTATATTAATATCCAAGATACAAGAAGATGCGTGTTGTAGTAGCACATCCAGAATTCTTTAGGGAAAGTTTTTATTTACAGTTTTTATTTTAATGAATAATTTCTTTTTTAATCTCCTCTGATAAGTACTTTACAATAGTGTTATAACCTATAATTAAGTTATATACGGAATTCGGGCAGTGGCTGACTTCCAAATTACCCATGAGTGCGTTACTCAGAATGCGTCATGGTTTAACTTGGTGTCTTTTTCCCATATAACGAAAATAACATACAAGACACTAATCAGTTCTTTGATTATTGTCAGGGTTTAGGACGCTGGTGTCTTCATTTTTTGATATCTCTTCGGGAACATGGTCAAAATGGCCATCAAAATTTAAAAGAATTTCAAAAATTTTGTTTTTACTTTAGAACCGTATTCTACATAAAAAAAAAGAAGATACGTATACTTTTAGGTTTTTGATATCACCTCGAGAACATGGTCAAAATGGCCGCCGAAAGATAAATGTTTGCTTATTTTTGTAAACAGACTGTTGCTCGAATTCAGTAACAAAACGGAGTTCGTTGTGGTTATGCTTTGCATTCCCAGATGCTTTAATCATGCCAATCCTACTAATAATACAAAATTACTTTTAAAAATGCGAAGTAAAACTTAACGCCGCTAGTCAGCATATCGTTATCGAGAAATGAACGCATTTGGCATACAGCGGATCAGTTTTAATATTCGACTTTACTCAGCTGTAATCACGCGATTGACGGTTTCATGGCTGTTACTTACAGGTGTATTTTATAAGCAAACATATGTATGTGTATGTTAAACGTGCCTTTTTCTTTGCGTCTCGTATGGTAAACGACTCTTTCTGTCTAGAAATATCCTAAGCATAATGATTACTGTTCCTGGATTCATAATATAATAGGTACGTTCGGGTTTCTGTCTGGCAGTTGGGGCGTTGCGAGTGGAACAACCGAATGATCGCGTGATACACACAGTAAACAGAGTTTATCAGAATAAAAGATGGAACGGTGTATCATCTGGAGTCGGGGATTATGGAGGACCTGCTTCCGGCCTGCACCACCATCGCCACCAGACCATCATCGCCGTGGACGGGCGTGCGGACTGCTTGGTGCCGGACATAGTGTTCACGACCGGAGTTACCCATTTTCCAAATTCACCATCCATAGAGAAATTAAGTTTTCTAAATGGCAGCCACCTACGGTGGCATTTTTCTCATTGACTCATCTGGAGCCGTGTAGAATATAAACAGTTAAAGTTGTAAACGGAACCTCAATAATGATTTTCGTTAAGTTTAATTTGAATCAGTCAACTGTGTTATAAAACTAAAATTGGTATATTTATTTAATTAATAATGTTGTAACAATAGAGAATAAATATTTATTTTGTTTTTTGTTACTTTTGCGCAGGGTTGCCGAATGAAAATAAAATTTATCTGCATATAATTTACCCAAATTTCTTACGTTTGTCTATAAACTTCTTGTTCAGACGAAATCAGATGTATAGAATTTTTAAAATTATTGTATAAAATTAAACAAATAAAAAATAAAAATTTAAGTGTGGAAGAAATTGTGTTGGATGCTCTCAAATTTGGCAACTCCGCCTGTGCTTCTACAACCTTTTTTAACCTTTCACTCCGCATTGTAAAAAACGAACTCTATGATAGTGCATTCTGCAATTCAATCACAAAAAAAACGAATGGCTTTTACAATAAGTGGTGCACTTCGAGTATAAGAACAACTTAAACGAACGTACTTTCAGGTAAGCTTTCAAGTTTCAGGGTGTCAGACATAACCTCTGAATTTGAATTGCTTGTGGGCTTGTCTTGATTAACTGTAGTAATTTGTAAATCTTAGCTAATGTTTTAATGTTGTATTGTTTAAAGATTTTAGTGTTGTATTACAAAGCCGGTGAATTCTGTAGATCTTCACAGTAGGTTTGTATCACATTATATTCATACAGTCTTTTATGAAAAATATGTTGACTAATGAATAGGTTTCTAGATAAAATGAGTAGTCAGTAGATCCTATTGCTAACAATGAATACTGCCTTTACAAATTATTATGTTTAGTTGAAAACAAGTTTATTCTCGCTCCCAGTATTAAATCTATTTTTTGATCAATTTTATAGATAGAAAATATTGATGTTACTTTACTTGTAAAAAGAGGACTTTATTTGATCATACTGAAAAAGTACATGTCTAGGAAAGACATCTCTCCATTTATTAATCAATTAATACAAAAAGGTTTATTTGATTTAGAAGAAAATGCCCCTCTTGGATTATGATTTTTCATATGTATATTGGCAATTAATTATTTGAAAAACTTAATAGTCTGCAGTATCTGTACAATTGAATTCTGTTTTCTCCACTGAAATTAGAAATATATAATATTGAGAATCCCTTAGATCATAAAATTAAGCAGTAATTGATTTGGACTTGCTGCATATGTACAACTGCTCGCAATATTTTTAAAAGAACAGATTTGTAAAGTTAATCACCACTTTGATTTGTAAGTAAACAAGAAACACAAAGTAGCAATGAACTTTCTAAATGTTATAATTATTGACATCACGATCAAAAAAGGAAAATATAGCACTATATCATGGTTTTTATCAATCATATAATGTTAAAATGTTTTACTTTAGGAAAGGAAATATGATCATACATATCATATTGTGTAACTATTCATAGTTTACATTTGATAATAGAAAAATAGCTGTAGAAGATTTTTTTGTGATCATAAAGTGTAAAAAAAAGATTATCTTTAATAGAATTTGTTTACCTTTAAGCATCCATAACTATTCTTCATTGTTAAGAGTTATTAAAATAGTGCCAATACATTATTTACATATAAAAAAACAAATAGAACAAATCACAGTGTTTAGTGTATATAAAAGTGGGTGCATTTCAAAAATAGTATTGACAAACACTGTTAAACTCACTGCTACCATACAATTAAAAGCAAATTTAGATCACATAACAAAACAATTGTAATTTAATTTTTCTAAACATTTTGTTATGTGTCCTTCAATATCATATAAATAGATATACTAAAAATGAAGATAAATATGAAGTATACTCATGCACAACATTTACTAGATACGTGAAGAGTAATATGAAAAGGCAATTACTGCGAATATTAAAAATACATTTCAACAGGAAGGTACTAGTAATAAGAGTGCAGGAAAACAGGCAAAGAGAGATACTATAAGAAGACAAAACTCTGCTACAGGACTATACTATGAATGAGAATTTGTGATCGTTGCATCATTCAGATGCCTCGAACAACTATATCTCAAAACTAGATAAGTAAAATTTAGAGCAAAAAACAATGTACTACCACGTGATTCGCTGAGGGACTATTTCCGTAATCCTGCAATAAACACAAAAATGTTATAGGGCACTACCCTAGTACTCTATGTAGGTATTCTCTTGTTCTATGCTAATTTGGGTTATATTTAACATAGGTATAGGATAACATTTTCAGGCATAGGATTCAACTATATTCTTTTCCTAAAAACGAAAGGAGACACCAGGATAGAAATACAAATCAGGTTCTAAACACATACATATTTATAACAACTACTACAACAAATTGGCAGTTTTATGCCAACAAAACAAGTAAACACTAATTACTAAATAAAAATATGTACTTAATTTCTTTTTTAAGAAATTGTATAGGGAACCCCATTAAAACTACTAATGCCAATTTTGTTTTCTTTAGGAAAAGATTTAACCGCCAACTTTAACTTTTTATGACTTTAAATAGATAATAAACACTATGCACTTACCGGAAGACCAGTAGGTTCCACTTGACCGAATCTTGTAGAACGCCAACTTTCCAAAATAAGCAGCCCTGCATAGATCTTGCCCACTGTGAGCTTCCCAGTATTCAGCTGATCAGTTGGAGGCACTAATAAATGAATCATATTTTTGGCCTGTAATGGCCAAATAGTTCTAATTGTCTCTCTCAGCTCTTCATCAGCCTGATCCATTTCCTCAGCTGCAACATTTAACAAATTTATGATTGTAAAAAGCAGCATCAGCTGAAAATGCATTTGTTTACCTGGTCTCATTTTGATATTGAGATTTTCTCTTATCAAAGCAAAAAGTGTAGTAGTAAAGTTAACTTTACCATCTACGTCTACTGGCATGTTCATTCGAATAAGTTTTTTGTAAGCTAATCGGTTGGGACATTTATTACCAAACCCCAAAGGAGGATCCATGTTTTTTAACATATCATACATTTCTTGATATAAAATTTTCCCTCTGTTAATCAACAAATTAAAATTAGTAATTTGAGTCTTAATGAATTTGTAAACTACTACAACTTACGTTGCATTAGGATCGTATTCTGCCCATATACGAACAAACTCATCTAAATGATGAGCTCCTAATATTGAAGGATCTCTGGTTAGGTAATCGAAATTATCCATAATAACGGCAACGAACAAATTCAGCATCTGAATGAAAAAAAAGATGTATTAATAACTTATTAAACAGGGTGTTTTAGCTTACTAAGAACATAGGAATTTTAACGTTGGGAGAAATTATGAGGATCAGAGTTTGCTTTTGCTAACTACTGTCATTAAGAGTAGTGTAAGTAAATGACAATAATTAATTACAGTTATGTATATAGTCACATACCTAGAGTAATGTGACGCACATGTAAAAAGATTGGTAGAGAGTAACTACATGGATTTTTGCACTTTGTGGTTCATAAAATAATGATTGATGTTTTTATAAAAAGTGTTATATATCATCTTAAAATCAATTACATGTATTCATTCTTTGTAAATTCTCAGTATACACTTTTAAAATACTCACCAGAAATGAACAAAAAAAAATGAATGACACAAAATAGGCATAGGCCAGATTGGAGCCACAGCTGTTAGCTGGTTTTTTAGCTTCAGTATCACATGATCTATCTTTAATGCATGATAACATGATATTGGGCCATCCTTCTCCAGTGGCACATCTGTAATGATAAAAAACAAATGAAATAAATGATAGAACGATTAAGAAAAAAATCTATTACCTAAATAATAACATAAGACCTTGAATAAAATTTCGAAAATTGTTATGTCGAGTGATCGATTCGTTAGGATTATTTTCTATATTTCCAAACACCTGCAAATATAGTATTTATGTAGTATTTGATATATTTACATTATGCAAGGTAACAACAGACCTGCATCCCAATAATGGCATAAATGAAAAACAGCATGGCTATGAGGAGACAGACATAGGGCAAGGCTTTAAAGCTTTGCACAAACGTCCATAACAAAATTCGAATGGTGTAACCTTGACGTAGAAGTTTTATCAGTCTAGCTGCTCGAAACAGTCTGAGAAATCCAACATTTATGAAGTTCTCCTATAAAATAGAAACAATTACTATCATGCTTTTCATATCGTCTTAAATTTAACCGAAGCCGTTTATGAGGGATCTATGCTAAAATGCCGCTAGAGATTGTTAACTAAGAACTGCATTAAATTTATAGATTAGCATTTGTCTACAAACTAATATCTTCAAGCCTATTTCTATATTTTTTTTTCTGATGATATTATAATGCATCCTGCAAGTGTTTTGTGATGGTATAGATGTGTTATGATCGTCATGTTTTAATTGTCGTGTCCCATCTATTTACTTACCATAAAATATAATTATTTACAACAAAATCATTTGACTTATAAAATGCTGGTGATTAAATAAAAAGTGCTTAAATTATAAAGTAAAAAATGTCAAATCTCGCAACATGCATTATTTCGTTTTGTTTAAAACTGCATTACAATAAATTCTCATGCTAACACTGCTAAATACAATGCTTTATATCTAAATAGAAATATGAAAGCTTTCGGGATCTGTTGCAACTACAGTGTAAAACTAACCGATAACCACAGAGAAAATTTAGAGAGCACATCCAATTCTTCACCAGGTTGCTACACATTTAAAAACAACTCATTACTTATTAACTACATATTATTTTAATGCCAAAAGAGTACATACTAACATGCTCTAAGAAGATACTAACTAACCTTTTGTAGAATTAAGAGGTCCTACACAGGGCAACTCTTTCTTAGTATTCTATTTCCTTCTAGCAAAATACATTCTACACATAGTCACTTGCTAATATCTAACGAATTACATCTATACACTGTACTAAAAGAGATAGATAAGACAGATCTGAGGAAAGGCAAAATGTATAGAAAGTTCTAAGCCAATCATTTTTGATATGAATGCCAACTATGATTAAATTAAACAAAAATCAGATTTTTATATTTTTGAAATAAATCTTTTGATCAATAATGTTAGAGTTATGAGCATCTTTGAATTCTTTGGAAGAAAAGTCATCAGTGGCCTGGTGTATTGTTGATTAAGAAAACCTTGAGATATTCTACAAGAAAGATCTTAAATTCTTAGAAACAGTAGAACATTCCTAATTCACAAAATTAATTGATTTTTTTCTTTATGAAACCTTGACTCAGAAATAATCGTTTACAAGTGATCGACCTACTAGAAATGAAAAAACAAATTTTACCAAAAGAAAAACATTGAATACAGAATTTAATTCTGATTCCAAATATGTAGAAATCTACAGGGTGTTCTATTTTAAATCTTAAAGATAATGTCACTTCCAGCTGAGCCACAATTGATAGAAAAATGAAATATATGTCAGGTAATGACATTTAATGGCTAGATTATGAGTATACGAGGGCTGTTTGACGGAAGTGTGACATTTCAATAAAAAACAGGTTTAGCCTAGATTTTTTTTATTATTTTTCAACATAGTTCCCTTCAAGTGCTACACACTTAGTCCAACGACTTTCCAATTTCTTTAAGCCGTCTGAGAAATGTTCTTTTGGCAACTCGTCAAAATAGGCCTCCGTTGCAGCAATAACCTCTGCATTTGATGTGAATTTTTTTCCTGCGAGAAATTTTTTCAAATTCGGAAATAAAAAAAAGTCGCTTGGGGCCAGATCCAGTGAGTATGGTGGATGGGGAAGCAATTCGTAGCGTAATTGTACCAATTTAGCGGTCGCAATTGCAGATGAATGAGATGGGGCGTTGTCGTGATGAAAGAGCACTTTCTTACGTGCCAAATGTGGGCGTTTCTTCTTTAAGATAACATCAAAACGGGTCAATAAATCAGCATAATATTGGCCAGTTATTGTTTTACCCCTTTCCAAATAGTCAATATGGATTATGCCTTTAGAATCCCAAAAAATAGTCGCCATAACCTTATTAGCCGAGTGACCAATTTTAGTCTTCTTTGGTGCACGTTCGTCTGGTGAAATCCACTGTTTCGACTGTTCCTTTGTCTCAGGGGTGTGGTGGTGGATCCAGGTTTCGTCAACAGTCACATATCGGCGAAAAAACTCAACTGGATTACGTTGTAACATGACCAAACATTGATTTGAAAGTTGAACACGAATTCTCATTTGGTCCACTGTGAGTAATCGCGGCACCCATCTTGCCGATACCTTTTTCATATGCAAATGTTCGTGTAAAATATTATGCACCCGTTCGATTGAGATGCCAACAGCATCAACTATCTCGCGCACTTTCAAACGTCGATCAGCCATTACCATATTATGGATTTTGTCAACGATTTCCTTAGTAGTGACCGTTTGTAAGGGCCCGGAGCGTTCACCATCATCAGTGCTCATACGGCCAGTTTTAAATGAATTAAACCACTTGGAAACCATTCCATGCGATGGAGCAGATTCACCGTAATATTTCCGTAATTTCTCCTCAGTTTCTTTCACTGTTTTTCCACGTAAAAAATAATGTTTAATTAAAACACGAAATTCACGTTTTTCCATATTTACAAAATTTCACAAACTTAATTGATTTCTATAACTGTCAAATGTATACTATTTCACAGATTGACATGAAATTTGGAGGTTAAGCCTCTAAAAGACTGACGTATATGCTAATGTTTTCGATTTACCGATATCAGCGCCATCTAGCGGAAAGTCACGCTTCCGTCAAACAGCCCTCGTACTTGCCAAGTTTCATTTTTTATTTCAATAACTAATAATAAAAATATTTTTTTGTTAATACCTAATATAATACTTTATATGATCAAATTTGATGTTACAGGTAGATTTCAATTATCTAAGGTAATTAGGGCCTCAGTTGGATGCCTGAAAATACACCTGATAGAAACTCTGACAAGAAATGATTTTGTATACTTTTCTGAGCTTGAAATATTTAAAGTGTGCACAGGATGACTTAAATTCGAGCATTGAGCTGTCACTGATGTAAGAAGAATAGACTTAAATTCCTGTTTGCAGTTTTGCTTAATTTGATGTATGCGATTAATAATCTAAAAATACAAAGCTGTACCTTTTTGCTTTTTCTCTTATAGCTAAGAGATTACTAGAAAATGGCAATTTTTTTGCCTTGAACTGTTTTGTTTTTAAATCTTTAAAAATTTTAATGTATGTTAGGACAATTTTTTATGCAATATTAATTAAATCATTAAAATTTCATTGTTTGTTAAACATTCAGCTTTGTGGAAGTGTAAGCTTGATTTTGCATTTAAAACATTCTGCAATCAAGAGTTGCATTAGCATATCTTCCTGATTTAGTATTTTGGTTAATAATGCAAAAAAACAATTTAAATTAGAATTTGATTTTAATTGGTTGGAAAATACATAGGAAGTTCCATTAGCAGAAAAATCAAAAATTCAGTGTTATGGATAATTGAAGAAATAATTTTGTTTTGAACATCATAACCAGCATGAAGAGTATATAAGTCTTTTAGATTAGTTGTGTTTTTAAAAATAAGAAAGTTGACTATAACACTGATTTAACTTTGAACAGGCTTACATCAGATGAATGAAATTAGGCTCTACCCTCTTTTGTTTCTTATTGATTGGAATATCATATTGCAAACTGCACTAGTAATTACCAGAATTTCTAATTTCACTAGAAACAATATCAGTGTCATCTTATATAGTTCTGCATATATTTGAAATCTACATTGAATTCTGAATTCACTAACGTATATTCAGATTCTGAGCACATGATTTTTTAAAATGTTATTTAAGGTGACCATGACTTCTATAAACAGCATCAGGAAACTCTAGTAACCAAATTGGCTATTACAGGGTTCGGAGTTAGTCACTATTTTATGTAAAGTATATATTTTTACAAGAAGTACGTAAAGTACGTATTTTTACGAAAAAGTCACTATTAGTACATATATTTTACTCTTAAATGTGGCGCTATTCTTTGTAAGATTCGTTAAAGCGTAATCTGAAAAGAGCGGCAAATGGAGTAAAAATGTAATGCCAACAAATCCGTTTCATTTAGTTACTTCATACGATTGAATTATGCCGCTACTTATTAATGGTGTGGTGTAGGCTGGAGTGTCAACCAATCAGAAACGCGATGTTGCATCAGGTGATTAGACAGCGAACTTGCGTATTGCGTAGCATTCAAATATGTTGATGTTCGTTGAATATGCATGTATTGAAAATATTTACCCAAAATAACAAAAAGGTGAGAAAATGGGACCTTGTCGTTTTCGTGATTGTTGGTTAGGAGAAAAAGATAATAATGGTATAGTTATTTCCACGTGAAAAAAAATTAATGTTCGCGGAATCTGTGCTATAAAACAGCATTCTGCCGGTGACAAAACGCTGTAGTGCAGTTCAAGCTAAATTTGGCGAACAGCAATTAAATTTAACATCCAGTTCTAGTA
Source organism: Ignelater luminosus (assembly GCA_011009095.1). Taxonomy (NCBI): domain Eukaryota; kingdom Metazoa; phylum Arthropoda; class Insecta; order Coleoptera; family Elateridae; genus Ignelater; species Ignelater luminosus. The sequence goes on along the minus strand of VTPC01091100.1, from coordinate 115,047 downwards.
TTATTCCATTAAGTACACATTTAAATCCGTTTTTGTAAGACTTATTAATATTTAATATATTTTTAGAACCAAATTTAACAATTGACATATCTGCAACAAAAACTAATTAATAAACAAAAATTCTTAAGTGATGTTAAACAACATTACGTGGCAGCATGTACTTATATTTTAAATAATATTTCATCATTTCAAGGGAAACTTGGAATTAAGTATTTCAGATGCTTTGCACCTAATGTAATTTTGTCGACAAGGAGTACAAACGATATAATTAAGATAACTACAATGTTACCTCCAAAGTCAATAAAAGTTGATGAAATTTTGGATGAGTAGAAACTGTTGCAGCTTTAACTACATGAAAGTCAAAATGATATAAATAAAGAAGCTATAGTACCAGTAGATACTTTTTGGGAAGGAATTTTAGAAACTATAAGAGATACTGGCGATATAAAATATCCAGATTTAAAAAAGATTATAAAACCTGCCCTTTTATTGAGTCATGGTAATGCTGATGTTGAAAGACATTTTTTGCATTCAGGCAATGTATTAACAAAAGATCGTGCAAGAATGGGGGAATGAACACTAGATTATATAATGGCAATTGTGAATATTTTGGAAACAAAGTATGACAATAAAATGGAGCATGTTCTAATTACTAATAAACTTATAACTTTAGCTAAAGCAGCTCATAGTTCATATCAGAATTTTCTAGAAAATAAAAAACGGAAAGAAGAGCAGGAAAGAATTGCAGAAGAACAAAGACTAGAAGAAATGAGAAAAGCAGAAGAGCTAAAAAAGTAACAGCAGAAGGAAACAAAAACAATTAGTGAATTAGAAAACAAAATAGATGAACTAAGTAAACAAGAAGATATAAAGAAGAAGGCTAGCAACAAATTACCGAAGATGCCAAAGAAAAACTTTCAAAAGCTTTAAAAAAACAATGATATGAAGAAGAAATATTGCCCATAGCCTATGGAGGCTGCGCAGAATTTGCGCAGTCAAGAGATGCAATATGAAAAAGAAAATAATATCATAAAACATTAACAAACGGAAATCCAATTTAATCTTGAAAATGGCAAGTGCTCCCAAAGCTATTAAACTTTCCCGAGACATTTAATGAAGACTTTATATAGAAAAATGTTTTTAAGTTTTCTTTGTTTTTAATATTGTTTAGTTTCATTCTTAAAGAGTTTATTTTATGCACAAAATGAGTGTCTCTGTTATTTTAACAATTTATGTTTTGTAATATTTTGTTTAATAGAATAAAGTTATATAAAAATACTTGTTTTTGGTCACTATTTGGTACATATTTCTTGCAAGGTGTGGTACATATTTACATATTTTTTTCATTAATATCCACTCCTAACCCTGCTATTCCCTTTTAGCATTTTAGTAGTGCACATAAGTGCTTAGACTGCATGAATTCACAGATGGATGCTACTGTAGGGTAAGTTAATTTTCCACACAGTTGACCATAATAAATGACCAAATTTGCTTCGGTATCAATAAAAACTTAAGAATAATGTGTATAACGATCTTCATGCTGCCTATGTTACCATTTAGATAAACCAAGTCACTTATTTAAAAAAAATTAATTTTTGCTAGTTTGAGAACGAATATTAGGCCAATCAAATAAGATAGTTGAGGGTGAACTAGTTTTAAAATGGATTAAATCTATAAGAATTAATTGACCTGGTGGCCCTTTATAAAGATTTAATTTTATGCCTCTCAACTCCTCATGGGGACTAGGTAATCGAAGATTAAAAAACAAAAGAATGCAGGTTTTAAACTTCATGGACGAAATATCTTGGGAACTAAGCCAGATATGGCGAAAGTTGATATAAGCGATTCTGTAGAACAGAATTCCCTAAAAAAACGGTTTGAATAAATATTTTCTTAGTAAAGTCAGCCTTTTTGATTCTGAGCACTGTCAAAATTTATTTTATCAATTACCAAAGTAACTTTACCATTATGAAAACAAAATATGGACAATTTCTTGTAAAATTATCAAATTACTGGAGTTCATGAGTTATGTGCACACTTTGAGGAATAGCTTATAGGTGAAGAAAAGTCTTTAACCTTTCTGGTTTATTTCACAGCTATCTGAAACACGCCATCAAATTTAAACTCTTTTTTGAGTTTTTCTTGAGTTAGTTCTGATAAAATATTTTAAATGAAATTAAATTATGTGGATCTTATAGAGGGAAGGAATTCCTACAAAAAGGATTTCTTTACTTTTCCTTGTTCAATCAAGGGTTTTAATTTTATCCAATTTCAAAGTTAAGCTGAAATGTGTAAATCAGTAATGAGTGATAAAAACCTGCTTTTTTTTGTTTTTTATTTTTTGATTATTCGGCTTTCACAAGGAGTTGAGGAGCACAAAATGAAATCCTTATAAAGGACCATCAAGTCAGTCAATTTCTACAGGTTTAATCCAATTAAAATTAGTTCTGCGACAAGCTCTAGATTAATCTTATTTCACTGGTCTACATCTCTGTTATTTTTAGGACTCCCATATGAACATTTCTGCTTTTTCTGGCTAGAATACATTTTTAGGGTTGATGAGCACCTTACACAAAATTATAAAAGACCAAGTGGAATGTAGATTTATGGGTTACAGATGGATTTAAAACTTAATGTAGATTCAAAAAATGCAAAACTATACAGGGTGTCCCATCTAAAATAAAAGAGTTGTGTCATTCCTGATAAAATTAAAAGTACTGGCGACTGTTATTAGGCCTTGAAATAGGATAAAATGTGAGTGATTTATATATAAACATCCCTTGACTGGTTAATCAATAAGAAATGTAAAGAGGTGAACTTAGTTTCAGACAGTTTCACTAGGTATAGTTGATACATTTCTTTTAATTAATTTAAAAGAGTATGGGTTTTTATAATATCAATTACAGTGAGCATAATATACTCTTAGATTCAACTACACAACTGTTCATTGGAAATAATTTCACTGCAGTCTAAAATCTGAATGATTTTATTTTTTGTAATTAATATCAAGCTACATATTCCAAATCGTTAGTACATACACAAAAAATAGCATTTTGTTGAACCATCACTTTGTTAAGGAATTAAAACAATTCCAATCTTTCGGACAGAAATTAGTAGGGAACTTCTGGAATTCATTATTTAGTTTTTATCTTATTGATAACAGTCATAAAACAAGCAACCCTAATTATGCATGTCACTCTTATGGTTAAGGATGTTGTTGCATATACACAAGTGTAATTGATCAGGTCATTGATTACATTATTAACAGATTTAAACTTTATTTAAAAATGTCAACAAACAGCAGAGTTTAGTTTTTCCTCCAACAAATTAACAATAACCACTGTTCTTAAAATGTGAGTTTGAGCTAGACTTCAAAAAATGATCATTTTGAATTGAAAATGTTTTTGACTCTTTTATCTACTGGAGCTCATTATCATTCTATTCCTGCATGTCTTAGTCAGTAGTTTAACTGTAACTGAATGGTTTTTATGAAAATTGCATTTGCTGCTGTAATCAATTAACACTGTAGCAGATTGAACCAGATTCAGTCCTTATTTTTTTTCTTTATAAAATTCTTCATATTCCAGTAATTTCCTTATGTTTCAAGGTAGATTTGTATTTACTAACAGCAGCTAGCTATGTTCATACTATAAAACAACATTTTGAGCACACTTGATATTCTCTTATTTAATCTAAGGTAGCCATGAACCATGAATAAATGATTGTCTCCATGAGCAGATAGTACGCTACCATGAATGATGACAATAAAAAAACACCTGATTGGTAGCATTATAGCGAACTATCTGCTCGTGGATACAAGTAATTTGAATCATCTCTGATATATTAAAAGAAAAAGATTTTTGGGAAACTCTAATAAGAGTTGAACAGTAAATATTTGTTCTTGAACCTACAACAAACAGTATTTTGAAGATAATTTAGATTGCAGATTGCAATACTGATGAGGGGAAAATGATGGTTGCTGCACAAAATATCCCTCAAACTTTTCATTGTCACATCTTTGGCATTTTCGTTCTTAACATTTAGCAGTGTGAATGCTAAAACTGTATTGCTAACAGTTAAGTGTAAAGTTATTTGTAATAATAAAAAAAATGCAAATAAATAATTGTAGTAAGATTATACGTAAACTTCTTTAAAATAATCAAAACTTAATAGTTAGTTTATATGTATTCTAATCACTTTACTACAGTTATTATATGCAATCTGACCACTAGTGATAACCTTGCTATTGCTTTATGTTTCCATTTGAAAATGACTGTTATACGTTTGAGAATAAATTCTAATTTCATGGTTAGAGCTTCCAAATGCATAATTGTTTGTTTTTCATGAAATGATTAGAGGATTCATGGCCACCTTAGATTAGAACAATGAAAACACCAAATGTGCTAAAAAAGATTTATTGGGTATGAATGAAACATGAATTTTATATATAGATAGAATATATAAAAATATATTGGGTGTTCCATTTAAAATAAAAAATTGATATTATTTTTAAATTTATGAGCTTTTTGTTTTATCACAGTTTTACTTTTTAAAGGTTGTTTTGATTTCTTTTGATATTTCATTGCTCTGCACCCACTTGTAACATCTAATTGTTTATCGATGATTACTTTAGGCATAGAAGTTATATTAAATGATAATATTATGTCTGAATGGTCATAAATGTATATACAGTAATATTATCAAAGTTTTATTAATCATTCATATCAAAAATGAGTGTAACTTACATAGTATTCAAATATAATAACTTGTATGGTATGTGTTTAAATAAATATACAAAATAACAAGCACAGTATTACGTACCCTTTCCTTTGCTATTTTCTCGGCTCTTTCCTTATGTTGGAAGGAAATGAATAATGTTTTAGTGTTTATGTACAAAAATTCTTGTAAGAAACAGAGCAAACTGGACATGATTCATTTGGGTAATATTCAAAACATATGGTGTTTACATGGTGAAGTGTTTTTTTGTTTCATAATCATGTTTTGAATATGAAGGATTCAATGTAGATGTAGATATAAAAAAATGCATATAATACTTACACCAAACTCAACGACCATAGCATCAACTATACTTCCGATGACAGTGACGAAATCAAATGTGTTCCACGGATCTTTGAAGAAATTCTGTTAAAAATCATAAAATATGTATAAGTAACATTATAATTTTATATTGTTTTGCAATAGTAATAGTAACATAATTCTAATTTCCTAACGTTAGTATAGATACTACAGTATTAAAACTAAATAATTTCTATTCTATATCATTTGAATTCTAATGTATGTCATGAACTAAGTTCTATTATTTTCGCACTATTATTTGAAAATTTTAAAACATTAAGGTTGTTAATATGAAGGAAATGAAGAGAATTAAAAAATAATATATTTGTTACATGTTTGCTGTCTATGAATAAAATGCTCACATAAATTTAAAACAAAATTATATATTCTGGATAGGATTTCTTGGATTTCTAACATGCACGCTAATTATAATTGTTAAAGCAGAAGTAACTGATCTAAAAGTCAGTAAGATTCAGTTACGCTACAGTATGTTGGCACTAAACTACTCTTTACTCACTCAGTGTATATTACTAGTAAATCTACGTAGTGTACGCCAGTGCAGAAAATTTACTAAATATGTTAATAAGAATTAAAAGGAATAAAATATAAGTGATTAGTATCAGCACACTACATACTAGGCGAAATTGCTAATTTAAGAAAAAATACTTAAAACTTAGAGAAAACATTTGCTAAAAGTCGTAAGTACACTAATATACTTATTACAAATTCTAAAAGTGAAGTACATTGTCGTAGTAAAGAAAAGTAAAATGACAATTATTACCTTAATCCCAAAGGCGATGAGCTTGAGTACAGTTTCGCAAAGAAAGAGGAAAGTAAACAGTATGTTCATTGCTGCCAAGAGGTCGGAGAGTAAGGGTGGAGCCTCGTGATACTACAACAACTTGTAAATGTAGCTACTATGCTACAAGCCAATGCCTACCTGCACCATCACTTTTCAATACAACTTGTGGAAAAAGTCGGCAGATTTGCTCAATAACTTACGGTCATTATTAATATAAAAGATAAATTTAAAAATATGTTGTTCTTCTTTATACAAGTAAACAAAAATATTCAATTAAAAATGTCCAAGATTTAATTGGATAGCTAAATTAAAATACATTACTGCTGTTCATTAGGAACGTGTAAAACTGTAGCAAACCACCTTTGTATGTGTGGCACATGTTCAAGAACGGCGTGTTTAGTTGCACAAATACACAACCATGCTTTATAATAATAGTTCTCTAAAGTCATGCACATGCGTGTCAAAACAGTGATGGACAGCTCTAAGAGGAAGCGAAGGATAAGGGAAATTTAAAAACAAAATAAACAGAAAACACCTATGTTATGATTAATTATTTAAAAGTTATGATACCACGTACTTTGTTTTAATGATGTGAAATTTATGAAATGATAATCAGTTACATACAAAAGTATTTCACTTTACACGAAGGCATCTATTTTGCTTTCTAATTGCTTCAGTCTTTGTATCAATAGTAGTTAAATATATGTTAAAAATATGCCTAGTGATAGTTACAATAGCTTTATATGAAATGTTAGCTTTACATTAGAAAAAGGAAAGAGACATTTAACAGCTAAAATAATAATTTCTAGATCTTTACATAATTTACATAAGTTCTCTTTAAATAATATTATTACGCAATAAATAAAGGAAAAGTGAACTGAGATTTAGAATTTCAGATGCACAAGCAAGATTTAACTATTTTCTTAGGTTTCTAAATAACTCTTGTTATCAATAGTTTAAAAAGTTCTACTTTTTAAGCCTTTTTAAAAACTAAATACAGAAATGCATGTGTTTCAGTTTGTTCATGTAAAATGAAACATTTTGTATAGTATAAATACATAAAACATTGTGATTATTTATAGGGACACTCATGAAAATTGTAAGACTCAGAAAAATCCTAGAACAAAGTGTAACCTTAATTATTTGTACATCAATAAAAATTCATTTGTATCTCTGTGAATCATTTATTTAGTAAAGTATTAATAATTCATACTACCAATGTAGGTATTTAAAAACAGTAATGACATTCCTTTATGAACATGCAATCATATGTAAGCATTTTATTATGCAATAAATAGCAGAAGCTTGAAATTGTATTTAAGTTTATTGTATTCAGAGATATGTGTGCAGTTCATTTCATGCTAAATAAAAAGTTAAATGTATGAAAAGAGTGTAGTTTTTAAAGTCCAGCGATGTTAATGTCATTACTGTTTTTTTTCTGTATATGATTGAAATAGTTAAAAAGTTCCACATTGTCATGCTTGATCATTTCATTTAAAAGTGCAATTGAAATGAATGCAATATCTGACTGTTTGCAAATTAAATTGTATAATAATTTAAGAATGTTATGTAAATGCAGGTCAGTCTCTGCAGTTAGTTTGTCTTTGTTTTCTTAGTTCTCATACAGTCACTTTCTTAAAAATACCACAAAATATATGTACATGTTATAAGCGTAAACTTGACCGGTTTGTAAACTAACTAGATAGTATATGCACTAATAGAATTCTTAGTTATTTTAATAGAATATAGCCATTCTGTAATACTATGTTTTAACTAAAGCTTTTACAAAATATTTTTTTCTATTAAAATAACTGAGAGTTTAGTTATGCAGTTTGTGTACCATATCAAGTTAAATTATAATTTAGCCAAGTTTATACTTTAGTGTGAGCACATGTTACTGTAATTAATGTTGATGAATATTGACTACATTTCATAATATTTAGAATGCATGCATGAAAGTCGAGAAATATGTATGGAATATGAAAATAACAAACCAAATATAATCAACTAGGGATAATTAAAGAAAATAGATTAACGGTGAAAATTATGTTTTAAAATAGAAATAGAACAGGTGCAATTTAATTGTAATTATTGGTGTTTATCATTTTGTAACAAAGCTGAACAAGTTTGAGGATAGTGATAGTGTTGACACTGGTACCAATAAATTCCACTTGATAGTGTATATCAATCAGAGAAAACTAGATATTTATTGTCTTCTCTTGAAGAAAGTTTAAAAAGTAGTGTTTGGTTAACTATATAATTTTGCAAGCCATCAGTAGGATAGGTAGTTTGTTGTGAACATTTAGCATACAGTACCTGATAGTTTCATCAAAGTTAGGATTATTTCAACCAGCAACTTAATTGCTGGCACCAATTAGTAACTACAAAAAAAAACAAAAAAGTGCTGCAGTTGTCTTTTAAAAAAACC
>VTPC01091100.1:47229-106731 GCA_011009095.1 Ignelater luminosus | reverse complement strand
AAGAAGCCAAACAAATGCAATCAGAATTGTGTAGATGTGTTTGGCGGTAAATGTAGTTAACATTCCCATTATAGCTTGCAATCTAGACAATCATAGAGATAACTTGTTATTTAATTGATGTAATTGACTAGTTTCCAAGTCTCTTGATAGTAACTTGGTTCCAAGCATCTCATTAGTGTTGGACACTTTCACTCGAATTTTAGTTGAGCATTTGATGCTAGTAAGAGATTAATTGCTTATGATTGAGTTTTACTTGTGTAAGGAGCCTTACATTAGAGAACAATAATCCAGTAACAATGTAGGCTTAATTAATAGGAAGACTATAACCTAATAAGTTAATATATACATATGATGAGGGCAGAAGATGCTTAGTGTATGAAAACTACAAAATAATAACTTTTCTATTGGGAATTATACAGACTTCAACTTGTAAAAGAAATGAAATCAGAAGATGTTATTTAGATGATTATTATTGTGTGAATATCTGGATAAGAACAGACATGTACTGTGATGATAATACAACAATGTACCTATTCAATAACAGAGTATGCAATAAGAAGCCAAACAAATGCAATCAGAATTGTGTAGATGTGTTTGGCGGTAAATGTAGTTAACATTCCCATTATAGCTTGCAATCTAGACAATCATAGAGATAACTTGTTATTTAATTGATGTAATTGACTAGTTTCCAAGTCTCTTGATAGTAACTTGGTTCCAAGCATCTCATTAGTGTTGGACACTTTCACTCGAATTTTAGTTGAGCATTTGATGCTAGTAAGAGATTAATTGCTTATGATTGAGTTTTACTTGTGTAAGGAGCCTTACATTAGAGAACAATAATCCAGTAACAATGTAGGCTTAATTAATAGGAAGACTATAACCTAATAAGTTAATATATACATATGATGAGGGCAGAAGATGCTTAGTGTATGAAAACTACAAAATAATAACTTTTCTATTGGGAATTATACAGACTTCAACTTGTAAAAGAAATGAAATCAGAAGATGTTATTTAGATGATTATTATTGTGTGAATATCTGGATAAGAACAGACATGTACTGTGATGATAATACAACAATGTACCTATTCAATAACAGAGTATGCAATAATAGAAACAAAGAAAATAATTATGTCAAATAGATCCCCAAAGCTTAACGAAATTAGGTAAAATCACTTTAACCATTATAAACTCCCAAGGCTGATATCTTTGTGTGCAATGCCTTCAATAGTAACAGCATGCTGTCTTAGTAAGAATTAATGTTGAATGTTCACTTATCATAGCACTTTCTTAATATCTTATTTCATTTATTTTGTACAATGTATTTGATTATGATCTTTAGCACTGTATTTTCTTTTTCTTTGTTTTTATTAATTCCTTGCTTCACTAATAAAAGTCAGTACTAATGTAAAGGAAAGGCCTAATTTTTTTTCTTTTGTGCTTTTAAGTTTAAGTCCAATTTCATGTTTCTTTTGGGAAATGTCTCTTGAGTCCAAAAATAGATTGCGGATATTGTGTATGCTTATTCCAACTACTATCTTCTTTGTTGTTAGTATTTTTAGTATGAAATAACAAGTGTTTAAATTAAATAATTCCAAAATGTGCCACTTCACAGTAAAAGACTCGAATAAGAGTTTACTTAATTAATATAACAAGAAACAAAATAAAAAATAATTAAGCTTCCAAAAAAAAACACTAAACTTGCTTTAGTAATATCGATAACAATATGTGGTAATAAGAATGTTTCTCAAGTTAGAAAAGATAGTTTAAGTCGAAATTAGAAAGACAAAAATTATAAAAGTGGAAAACTGTGTTTGAGTAATGGAACTTTTTAACACATTTCTTTGTTATTAAATATTAATAAATGGTAATTATATTATCCATAGATATTTTCATAGAAATTTATATTTGAAAAACAGTACATATAGAATAATATCTCACAGTCAGTTACGTAGGTACCTATTTTGTATTCATTGCGTAACTGTGTTTTGTACTTGTTTATTTATGCAATACCAACTATTTACAACCAAGTAATATCTACATGATCTTACCCGTACACCATAGGCAAGGATCTTGAGGATACACTCCAATGTGAACAAGCTGGTGAAGCCCCAGTTGAGGTACTTAAGCGTATCGGTGAAGCTTTCATCTTGTTTGTCATACTGCTAACATACAATATGTGGCCATTCTGTCTAAGTTATGCTTTACAGATTATGTATAGTACCTAACAAGTATTTTAACAGCCTTGTTCCAGAAGAAATTATAAAACTTAATAAACAGAAGCAAACCATTGATATCAGCTGTATAGATTTAGCGGTTTAAAGTGAAATAGGATGATCATGCGCATCTTTAGACTCCAAGTAAATGAACACAACAATTACGACATTACACTTCGACTTTTCTTGTAATAACATACACATACATGGAAACTGGAGTAGTAGAAAAGGATATAGAAAATGAAAATGGTATACAGAGATGGATACGATTATAGGTGCAGTGGAGTCATACCAGCAATGCATAGGCTGATAACTTATGGCATATATGTCTCAGATATAACACATTGAATCCATTCACAGAGTGGTGATTGTTCACATACATAGTACATGCATGTCCATTATATGCGTTTTCCAGTGTGTGGAACATATTTCACTTAGGCACCTAATCACTTGACTTATTAATAAAATGACAAGCAAAATCATCATCTACAGTTATTTGCATGTAACTAAATCTAAAATTAACGTAACACAGAATAAAATAATAATGCAAGTAGGACACGCATGTCTTAAAGAACTCATTCGACATTTACTATTTATTGCAAGATGTAACTTAAATAGTTTTACTTGCAAGATTTCGATGTTCTTTTCGAACAGAATAAAAATTTCGATTATATTTTCTATCATATCTTAACTGCACTTTGCTTTTTCAAAAACTAAGGTAGTGCAGTTAGAAGCAAATCAAGCAGCCAAACACGCACGATTCAAAACCAAGATGCGATATATATTTGCATGACAATGCAAGAGTGCATTTTGCAACTGGCATTCAGTAGTTGTGTTATTTGTTGAAATGTGTGTGATGCCTGTGTTTCCTACTAGTGCTATGTGCATTAGTTGGTTGTTGTAGTTTTCTTCATTTTTTTTTCATTTGGCTGCCGACTTTTTAAACATTAAAAATTTATTAAGACATTTCGCGTTGCGCATTTGTACAAAAATAGCTGTTTAGTTAAGTTTTTCTAATAAACATCTGTCTGCTAATGAAATACGTACCTTCATCATAAGTAAAACAGTGTTGAAGACGATTAACATCATAATTAAGTATTCAAAGGGAGTTGATACAACTATCCGCCATATCTTGTATTTGAAACTATTTCTTTTATTTGGCATATACCTTTCCAATGGTCGAGCTTGTATCGTAAAATCAATGCACGATTTCTTTAAAGTAAAACAACTAATGTAGTTATTTATAACTAAATCATTTCAGTGAAACCGATCAAAGTATTTGCGGAATAATCTAAGCAGCGTTAAAACTTGACTTTAAGAATTTGGGCCAGCAAACCAATCATCGTACAATAGTCATGCTGTAATTTTCTAACATCTAAAGGCTCTATTTTCTCAATTAAGCTTACAGGAAGTAAATTGGTAAAGATTGCTTTCTGACTATTAGTATATTTCACAAACACTTTGATAGGTATTTCAAATGTAATACATCTTTACCTGATTTTTATCTATTTCTCCACTTTGTAACTCTGCCTCTCCTTGTTCTTGAAAAGTAATAATGATTAAGGCGACGAATATATTTACAAAGAAGAAAGGAAAGACTACAAAATACACAATGTAGAAAATGGACATTTCTATACGATAATTTTGTATAGGCCCTTGGTTTTCGTAAGTGGCATCCATAGAATTTTGGAGAACCCTATATTAAAAATGAAAAGTGCATTATGTGACTGATAAGTAATATATCTAAGCAATTGTAACTTACTGAGGCCAACCTTCTCCTGTTTGCACTGCGAACAAGGTCAGCATGGCCATTGCAACGTTATCATAGTGAAAATTTCGCGGTTCCCACGAGCGATTTTCCACTTTGGGCACATCACTGTTTTCTTCAAATACGAAGTACTGTCCACTAATAAAATAAGTAAAATTATGAAGTATACACACATACTACTTAGAGAAAGTTGTAATAGAAACTTGTGGGAGAATAAAAATTAAATAACACTGAAAATTAGTAATATTAAGGAAGGTAAGATTCAGCTTGATTCTGTAAACTATAAAGTGTTCCTTAATTGTAACTTTGGTACTGAATATGACTTTTTAATCAAATATTTCTCTGTGCAGATATGCATCCGGCGCACCTTGACCAACTATAGCAAAAGCTGTAAGATGCACCCAATAATGTGAAAGAGTAGATGCCGGACAACTACCTATTTGCTCCATCATGCATCTCCTACTTTCATTTTCGTTATAAGTACTTATAATTTGTAAGTTGTAGTAAATCATGACTCTGGAATAACAAAGTTCTATCTGCATATTTTTAAAATACCAGTTATTCTATGAAAAATTTAAATAGTGATGATAATTTAGAAATTGCAGATGCAACCTTGGTATTTCAATTTGAATACTAACCTATCTATATCAAAATAAGTAGAACAGAAGAGTTTTAATTTTCTGATAATATTCTTTATCTGGTGTCTGTTTTAATTTCCATTTTTGGTGCAAAATTTAAACTTGATCAGAATAATTTGTGTTAGTATAAAGAAACTGGTGCTACACATTGCATATAGGTTTATAGTTTCGTACATTATTTTGCATTAAATGCCAGCATCTTTACCAAACTAACATTTACTATTGAGACAAAGCAAAACACAGAATGGAATATATTCATATAAAAAGAAATAAGTTCATTTTCAGGAGACTGATGATGAATTGTTCTACTCTAACATATTAGCGCAACTACCATGATAGCAAACAGTGGTTTTATAAACAAAATGTTAGGAATGGCCATTCCTATGTTTCAGTTTTGATTTTAACTTTAGGGAAGAATGTTAACATGTTTTGTGACATTAAACAGATCATATGCTTGATTTTCTAACAAAGATTGAATGGTAGATTCACGTTACTAATGTTCATTGTTGCATCAAAAAAGGTAAAACCAGCATTTGAATACAAACGAAGAAAACCGAGCGGTCCATTTTCCTAGATAATGTGTTTAGCTGAAGAAAGCTTTCTATAGAGCTGCACTGGGAAACACTGCTCAATTTGGTACATAGGAAATTCAGTCTTTTGGTAACAATACCCACTATGGCATAATAATATTAATTAACTGTTAAGTTACAAAACAGAAAGAAACACTAAAAGAGAAAAGTTTAGCTTTGCTTTTCTATCACTTAGCCCAATTTAATTTATTAAATGAATCTTTGATGTAAACTAACGTTATTGAGATTTCCTATTTTTTATGAATGACAATCAAATTGTAAGTTGATTTGTTATTTTTTTTAACATTTCTAGTTACATTAATACTTAACCAATGTTTGTGCCATATTCATTCTTTTAATAGTATCTTGCTAAGATGAAGGAAGTATCGACTATCGCAGTGTTTTAATAATTAGTGACAATATTAATAAAAGTTTATGTATATAGTATGGACATTGTATGATAAAAGAATACCAAGCTGTTGTTGGAGCTGTAAGAGGTCTTACATCATACTGAGACGGTTATTGTCTTGGTGTATGTTTTGCTTAAAGAGAAATCTTTTGCTTTCCTTTATTTACCTACACTGATTCTGCAAGCGATTTCCAATATCTCCAGAACAGAAAATAAAACACCAATCTATAAAGAAAGCTTGCTATTAGCATTTTGTAGATAAGAAAAAGTTTTGGTCATTTTGGATTAATCACAGAGAAGATTAAGGAAACTACAGAAATATGAATAATTAAAATTAGTTAACTGTTTCATAAGCCGTTCGGATTTGAAAAGGACCCGATTTTTGATGATGAACTTTATTTGTTGAATACAAGCAAATAGTTACGGAAAATTTAATGGCGTATTTAAGAGCTAGAAATAAAGCTTATAACCTGTTTCCTAAAAAAGGTACCGTCGACATCCGGACAATTCTATTGTTATGGTAACACTCTCTCGTTATTGAGATATCTATACTTGTTTTCTAGCATGTCTTGGAAGTGGTCACCGCCCATTTCCACACATAATTCAGCTCACCTATGCATACTGTGTCAAACATATTGGAAGAGCAAGTAATCAAAAAGTTTCGATATTGCACGACTTTGGAAAGTGCACTTAAGAAAAAACACAAAAGCACATTCTGTCCTTGCCACCCTACATCTTCGCCTATTATGGTGGTACCTATTACGAGACTTACAAACCAGTAGACACCAAAGAATAAAAGTTATATGAAAGATTTCATTTTAATCCCTTCTTCTGGGATATTAAGAAACCAAGAAATTGTAAATGAAACTTCCGACATTCTATGTCGCGGAAGCGAAGTAACTTTGATCAATCAAGTCCTATTTTGGTGTTTAGATTTACTGCTATAATTTGTGCTACTTTGTTTGAATACACTGATCAGTTTACTTACTTCTTAAAACAAGTTAATTATTTGAAGGTCACAAGTACTTAACTAATTTTTCATATTCTAAGATACTGTAAACCCTAGTTTGGTAAAAGAATACCGTACATTTAAGGCTTATTACTGCAATTATTCGTTTTTAAATTAAGAATATAAGAAATGTGCATGCTTTGTTAGGATTATGTTTACAAAGCGACATACTCGGTGTACGTGGAGACATGTATTGTAGTGAATATAATGATAAATTCTAAGCGTTGAAATATACCCATTAAATTCGTACATTTTAGTGTGCAAACGTCGAATACACAAACTATTAACAGTTCAGAGATCGGATCTCGACAGCCCCGATTCCTGTCTTAGACTGAAAGATTCTGTTAGTTTAAGCTGCTTTTGAATGTCAAATTAGGCGTTAAGCTAATATGAAGTTTCATTTTTATTTTCTGCAACTAAAATGAACATTAATTTGAAAAATTAAATTCTCGGTCTATCGAGATTGATAATTATATCAAGTCAAATAAAAGCTTTAAAATGAAATATTGCAAAAGTAGCTGCTTCTTCAGGAATAACACTGGGACAGTTTTTATTATTTCTTATATAGAAAGTAAATGAACTCAGAATTGTATTTAAATTACCGGAATTTCTATTACTAAAAGTATAGGACACATGATTTCAGCCGTTGGGACTTTTCTTTTGTAAGTAAAGATCTCGGCTGTCGGGACCTGATCCATTCTAAAGATTTTGATTAGTACTCCAAATATAATATTGTGCAATCACTACAAACCTTCGTCCTAATTGTAAGCTGAAATCAGTCTAATTAATGTACTTACCGACAGGTAACTTCTGTAAATTTACTAGCATCTGTACAAAAACGAAATTTTCCATTAAACAACTGAACAGCGATCACAGCAAATATAAATTGGAATAAAATGTATACTATAAGAATGTTTATCACATTTTTTAAAGAGTTCACGAGACAATCAAACACGGCTTTTAATTTGGGCACTCGTTTAATTGTTTTTAAAGGTCTAAGCACCCGAAGCACTCGCAGAGATTTGATGGTCGACAAGTTGTGACTCGTTTTAACACCTTCGGTTTCCCTGCAAATAATTTGCGTTTTAGCCGTTATCTAAATGTAAACACAATACTTACATTAGATCAAAGCCCATGGAAACGAGGGCACAAATAACAACTATCGCATCCATTATGTTCCAAAACTCTCGCAAGTAAGAGCCTGGATGAAGAATGATTCCCAAGTCAATGATCTTGAGTAACATTTCAACGGCAAAAACACCCGTAAATGCGTAGTCCAACTTATCAAGGAAAGCATTTCGAACCGAATTTTCCACAATAGGATCCTCAGCTGCTAACGCTATCGAACTGAGGCAAATCACTATCATTATAAAAAAATCGAAATATCGAAGGTTCACCACCCAATGTGCTCCTCTTCTTATTCTAAAAAATTGTCTTTGTTAAATAATGTTGTTGCTTTATTAGTATTGTCTTATATCGTACATATTAGTAGGTGAAAGTATAAACATGCTAGAATATGGCAGCATAGGTTTAGGACCAACTATTTCTTCTTCTTCCTCAGGTGGAGGCTTTTCGTCTTTCTTTTTTCTTCTAGCAGTAGGACTGGGAGGACACACTTCTACTCTTGGGGTTGGTGATGAACCTGATAAAGAATTGAAAGAAATTACTGTAGGTACTGCTATTGTATTACATAGTACATATATACGTAATAACTGGCTTAAAGTCTGCCATCCAAAGAAACTGTCAGTATCATCCTAGATATAATACATAGCCTCATTTAAGAACTTCTCTTTTATTCCCCATGTTTATTAGATATATTATCAAACAGTTATGATTTTTTCTTGGCATTGAACAAATGCAATCGACAATTTGAAATTGAACCGTAGCATAAACTGAAGCAATTGTTGTCTTTATTTCAAATGAATGGGTTATAATGTTGAATATTTTGCTCTATAAAATATCTTTATTTAATCTTAACTTCGAAAGTTGCACGATGCTATTGAATCACCCAATAGTGCGGTAGTAATATAATCTAATCTAACAGGTATAATAAAGTCAAAATCTTCGAAATGAACACTAACAGCAAATAATTCCTATTTACTAAAATTAGTCAAAAGAAAGTTTTTACCTTCCATCTTCAAGGCTTCCATTTCCTTTTCTAGTTCTAAGGCTTGTTTTTCTTTATTTTCTTCAGCTTGTTCTTCTTCGGCTGCAGTTAACTCTTGAGCATTTGCCAAGTTATCCACAGCGATAGCCAAGAACACATTAAGGAGGGTGTAATTGCCAAATAACATAAGAACAATAAAATATAAAGAATAAACCATATTTCCTTCTTGTGCTTCAATCCCTTGATACATAACTTCATTCCAATCTTCTCCAGTTAAAATCTAAAATTATGAAAAAAATGTCAATTTTGTTTTTTAAAGTAACAAAAGGTCTACTTACCTCAAATACTGTTAGTAACGCTATTGGAAACGTATTGAAGTTTGTAGGTGGGGTACCACCTTCAAAATTGAACTGACCTCCAAATAACTGCATGCCAAGAAGGGCAAATATAAGGATGAAAAGAAAGAGAAGGAATAATAGGGATATGATAGATCTCATGGAATTGAGCAGGGATATGACAAGGTTACGAAGTGATGACCAGTACTTAGTAACTTTAAAGATACGTAAAAGACGAAGAGCACGTAATACCGATAATCCAAATGAACCACCTTTTACTTCTGACCAGATTACTTCAAAGATGGAACCAGATATTACAACACAGTCGAAACGATTGAATGCCGATTCAAAATATATCCGCGGTCCAAGCGCATACATCTTGATGAACATTTCCATCATGAAAAGACCCAAGAACACATATTCGGCATAATCTGTGTAAACATAGAAATTTAAAATCTGAAATTCTTTTTAATTTTATAAATTTGAAATGAAATTAGATACTTACAAAGGAAGTCTGAAAGCCATTGCGGTTGCCCATGGAATTCTACTGCTACGCATACAGTATTGAAAAAAACGAGCACGATGACAAACCAGTAGAACCACTGTGCTTTTACCACATGGCGAATCCAAAACCGGAAGCGTTTCTCTGCTCTTAAAAAACCTGCACAGCCTCCTTTATTCTTCACCCGGGACTTGAGATATGCTGCTCTCCCAAATCCTGTTAACAATACTACTTTCACTATGCAGTAAGTTGCCTAGGAAGGATGTCAAATGACTTGTCATTGACAGTGTTAGGGTACGTTTTGAATTCGCACAAGTTAATTCAATGCTACATAAGCAGAAATGGGTTAGTATATTAGTATTCTATCCTACAAGCAGTAACCTACTATAGAGAAACTGAACTGCACGCATAAAACTGCATTTTATGCAACTAATAAGGGTTTACTATAGTTGCAATGTTAGCCAAGTGTATAGTTAGTAACTAGTTAAGTGCAAACCTCGAAAGAATGTACATCAGATGTGCGGCAAGTAGTGCAAATGTTCACTAAAAGTCAAAGAAACTAGTGATATTCACTAGTGGCATGCTGTTTTTAAGTAAAAATTTTCCTACTTTTAAATCTCTAATTGCTCAATCATCTTTAATACATATCTAAAAGTATCTATTCATCTAAAGTCCTATATTACTAAAAATGTACTAAAATCTACTTTAAAAGTAATCTTTTATCACCACACTATGGAGATTCATAGAAAGCATTCTACTAACAGTAGGTGATATGTTTATACAGGTAAATAGGTAAAATGATTTTAGAACACACAATGAATGATGTAAAACTAGAGTAACCTCTGCCACAAGCTATCCTGTGAAGCTTTGGTCGTTAAAATAATTAGAACGAATCTTAAACAAAAACCGCTGCTTAAGCATTGTCAAAATTTTGAAACAAATAACTTCCTAATTGTGGCTAAACAGAAACATAAAAAAAGCTTCTAGCATAAAAATAAAAAAGAAAGATGAAATATGTGTTGTATGGGTATAGCTAATTAACTAGAGTTCCTAAATGTATAATGTAAATTTAACCTTAGCGTCTATTGCTTTACAGATCAATTTCAGATTTTGTGAAATAGGTACCTATAGGTATTTTCTCTCTCTTTCTACTCTAGTAATAAAATTTTGCTTGTGTCAAAAATTTTAGATTCTACAGTATATGTTGAACATAAATTTCATTGTAGTTGGAGAGTGAAATACTTTAAATAGGTTTGCTGTATACTTAATCTGAAAATTCATGTGACAAAATGATCCTATTAAAAACATGCGTTTGCGCGATTATGAATTTATCAAATTGTAATGTTTACAACCAGCATAAGAATAATAAAAAGCACTAGCACTAGTAATTAAATAATTCAAAAATAAAATTACATTCAGGCACTCTAGTATTAACGATCCTAAATATGTTGAATGTTTAAGTTTCCCGAAGTATATAGCATATGATAGTGACCAAATTAGAAGTGTAGAAAAGTACATCCACCCTACATACTATATAACATATGTAGTACCTATAAAGTTAGAGTAATAGGATCAATTTATTTATGAAACAAACACATGAATGAGAAGTGTGGAGAACCGAGTCAGTGATAAATGTGATTAGTTTCTCAGAGTATCTAGGTTCTTTACTGTTTAATTTTCCTAAAACAAGAATCTATTTATTGTATTCACTGCCTAAGCAGGGTTAGAAAATTTTGTATTTTAATTCCAATTGCATCACAGGTTAAAATTATATAATAAAGGATAGAACCGGCAGTAGCCGCTACAGAAACTGCGATAGTATGTCAGCTAATAAGACTAATTTTTAGTTTACATTGCATGTAGTCCAGCAGTGTCTGCGTACCTTTCAGTTTTTTCTTAGACTCTGTAAGAAATACTGTGGATTAAAACATGAAATCAGTTAGATAGTCACATATTAAGTAATAAAGATAATAGATTATAAATATATAAGTATAGAATCCTATCAAATATTACATAGATAGTAGTGAACATCCATATAATATAATATACACTTAAATTACAGCCTATTACATTAGTTATAACTATTAGGTTGAATTAAGAACAATGAACTGTATTACAAACAAATATATTACATAAGATCTGGGGAAAGTGCGATGCCATCTGTGCATTTACATGAGTGATAAAAAATATTAAAGGCTCACCATCATCAGCCATATCTTCTTCTTGCTCTTCTTCTTCTGTATCCGTGCTTTTACTTTTACCCATCTTTTTAAGTTTTTTCTTCTTTGCTGCTCGTCTTCTTGCTTCCATAATATGCATCTTTTCTTCTTCTGTAGTTCTTTCTTCTGCTAGTATTACCTCCTCTGTAGATGAAAGGGAAAATTTATAAATTGATAATTAACTAAATAACTAAGTTTAATAGCAGAAACGTCTAAATAAACATACCGGCTTTGCATATCCATTGCACGTAACCGTTCAACTCCCTTTCTAACTGTGCTGCTCTTCTCATTTTCAAAAACTCCTGCCTATTTTCAACCTTCTCTCTTTCTTTGGCAAACTCACTAAATCCAAGCAATACATCGAATATTACAACTAGCTACTAGCTTATACTATCTAATTAATTACAATAAATTTATATTATTAGCAAACCAAACGCGCTTAAAATCACCTGCTTGAGTTATCCAAGTAAGATAACGGTTAAGCGATTCATTGAATATATTCTTGGAACGAGTTTTATGAAAGTTAGCACGTCGTTCAACACGTAGTCGTTCATTAGAAAATTCACTGATAATCAAATATAACTGAACTGAAAATAAAGACGAATATTGCTTTATCTAACTTACCCGCTGAGCACACCCAGCACCAAGTTGAGCATGAAAAAAGAACCCAATACTATCAGTGGCACAAAATACATCCAATTAAAATGGTTGCCCACAGCATCATTCATCTACAGAAAAGAGTATCATGTATTATCATGTTATAATATACATGGTGTCTCTGAAATGAACGGAAATATCTATCGACAGATTCTTGAGTGAAAAATAAACCTATAGACTTATATGCAAAAAATGCAACCTAAATATGCGCCACTAGTGAAAATATCTAAGTTCTATAGGAAAAATGTCTTCTTTATTTTATAACCACACAGCGATTTCTATCTGATTATTGCACATAGTGTTCAAGATAGGGGAGAAACACGTTACTAGAAATCAAGTTATGTTAACATTCACAGATGTGACGAATTTCCGTTTTACTCGAAACCGACGCATCCCGAGAAACTTTATCTGGTAATTGAGTGTAGATTCCAAAACTAACAGGTTTATTTGTTTCTTTACAAATATCTATTTGTATAATAGTAGTAGCCTTATAGGAACAACTAAATGGAAAGTTTTATCTTAATATCGTACATTGTTCTTGAGGGCGAAAACACAAGAGATTCTAAATGAAATCTTGGTATTCTACATCCAAAAAAAGGTGCACTTTAGAACATAGGTTTGTATAAGACACTAGATTCAATCTTTACTGAAGAATCTGTTGCATTAATACTTTCATTAATTTCAGGGACACCTTGCACGCAGAACCTACCCAGTATAAAATAGAAGTCCATCCTTCCATAGTGATGCACTGAAATACAGTTAGCATAGCTAAACCGATGTTGTCAAAGGAAGTAATTCCATCATTTGGACCCTTCCATCTTTCTAGACAAACTGAGTTTCCATCTCTACACCAGTTGCTACCATAAGCATCTGCTTGTGATTTATTGTCCGTATTACAGGGAAATGCTTGGTCTCCTTCCTTTGCAATAACATCTGAAAGAATTGTTTGAAATTACAATAAGTACTTATTTGTCAATATTGAAGATTTCACACTTGTTTCTCGGTTGTTTTTTGACTGTAACCTTAAATTTCGTTTATCCTTTAAATAAAAAAGAAATCATACCTATGTCGTATATGCTATAACAAGTTCTATGCAATGCTCCTGAGTAGAATTCCAGACCAATTATGGCAAAAATGACGATGGCGAAGAGCACCAACAAGCCTATCTGCAGTAAAGGTGCCATAGCCTTAATGATAGACTTCAGCACAACCTGCAGACCTATAGTCCAAAAAACGATTAGTATGTTTATTTCTATAAATAATTTTATGTAAAAAAAGAATTATGTACATTTTGCATGCTATTAAAATTATACTGAAAATTGATAGATAGAATAATATTTCAAAGCTAACAAATATCTGTTTCTATTCCACATTTTATTATGAAGAAATCGAGAATATTAGAATTAGAATTAGTAAGCTACAAAAACATGCCGCACTAATCATAAGTCTACGTTATTCTACATAGCACTGTGGAAAAGTTGCTACAGCTTCTACAATCAGCTACTTACTAGGGATGCCAGAGACTAGCTTGAGAGGTCTTAGTACTCGAATAGCGCGCAACGTGCGCAGGTCCACAGCTTCGATATCCTGAGTGAACAACGTCAGAAACCTGCAAAACACTAGCCTCTAGCTCTACTCTCATCACACTACATTAAGATTCTAGTCTAAATATACTAAGTTCCTAATATAAGTTAGTGTGTTTTGTTGAATCTTAATAAAAATAAATAAATAAAACAAAAATATCTACTAATATGAATGATAGATACTAAAGTGGAGTGTGTGTGTTTTGTAATTTGCTAGGAGCATTGCGAAAATGCTCCATTAGGGTTTTGAAGGACCACTAATTAGTGTTATTTTAAACTAAATCAACTACCACACTTGATAAACAATGCTCGAAATGTAAATCTTTATCAAATAATAAAATTTGAAAACTTAACGAAACAGTAAAAGTATTTTCGATTGTGTGTTTTGTTATCAAAGAAGTTACAGATATGCGTAGCATTAAGAGAAAAAGCGTGTTCTAAATAAGAACATCAACAAATTTCTATTCTTACTTTTAGAAATATCTACCTAATAAAAATACTATCGAGCAGTGTCTACCTACAAAACATTCATGCACACTTTGAAAACACACAAAATTTGTATACCCATATTTTAAATTAAAATGAAAATTGTTAGCACCATACTACATGTATCACTTAAAAATATCGATTGTCTTAAAATGCCGAGCCAAAATATTGTTAGTACAACATTTATAACAATGATAGAGATTAATTTATGTATCTGGAAATGGCTCTAAAACTATCTCATTCAGTCTAAGACTAAATTCTGCTCTACTGCAGGCCGGAACTTCAAGATCTATACATGGAGAAGCGGTGGTGTCCTTACTTGGGATCCTGGACACCAACTTCAGAGGCCGTAAGACACGGAAGGACCTTAACATCCGAAGATCAACATCTACGTTTGCTTCCGCAAAAATTGTCATAGACCTAACAAATTCAGATTCTGACAAAAACACGACACCTTGGTTATCTACGAGTCCTGAAATATCGTTACGGCAAGAATATTCCTTAACGATAAACACCAGTCAATCGTATTTCAGGACATTTCTCCATTACAAAATTAAGATGGCGTTTTTGATAGACTTACCCTGTGAGTACAACAAAAAAATCCATAATGTTCCAGATATTCCTAAGGTAGGAGCCTCTGTGCAAACAAAAACCTAAAGCTAAAATCTTCAATGATGCTTCAACGCAGAATATTCCTAAAAAGTACTCCTCTGTCTTATCCTGCAAATGCGAATTTGATAAGTACACAATACATTGCAGAACATCGGGTAATCTTACTAGTTTTAGTGCTAGCATTGTCTTGTCTTGGTTGGGCAAGTGCTCTTCGAGCGCCAGTACCACACAGTTGGCTATGATTGTCAAAAGCACTGCATACTCAAACGGAGTAAGCTATTATTAAGGAAAAAATATCTACTACAATAACTATACAATTTATTAACAGAAGCATGAAAAAGGATATGGCCACTCAATAATGAAGCGCGTGCATCTACGGATGATGTTCTCCTCAGAGAAGATGAACAGCGAGGTGGGGCCCTGTCCCCCCGCCGTGTTCGCGCCCCCCATCCTATCAGCTGCGCCCACCCCCGCCTTTTGCTGCTGCACCGCCTGAGCCGCCGCCTCCTGTGCTGCGGCCAACCTAAAACAAAGACACCATTAATAAAAGATCCTACAAAGTGTAGTTAGTTGTAAATACACCAAAAACATAACTTCTTATATCTTCTTAACTATAAGAACTTGCTTCGCCGTTGTTATCTAAATGATAAAAATCTGCAAGTAATTCAATCTTTCGACAAGGTGTAAGATTATTGATACCTCCAATAGGTTTCAAGCAGCACTGACTTAAAAACATATACACAGATAGGACATAAAAAATGAGTTACTGGTATTTACCCATTTATAAAAATGCATGTGCATCAAAATGTCTAACTAACCTTAATTTTATTTCAAAATGATAGAAGGTTAGTGGAAAGTTAGCTGGGCTTTATCTTTAACAACAAACCTGGAACCTTTCGGGCTGATTATGTTTTTGGGACTGATTGGGATCTCGAGCTGATTCGGTTTTTCCAAATCTTGGAAAAAAGTGCCAATATTTCTAAGCTGTTTTGCATCATGTTGATT
Organism: Ignelater luminosus; assembly: GCA_011009095.1. Taxonomy (NCBI): domain Eukaryota; kingdom Metazoa; phylum Arthropoda; class Insecta; order Coleoptera; family Elateridae; genus Ignelater; species Ignelater luminosus. The sequence continues at coordinate 90,617 of VTPC01091100.1, read as the reverse complement.
TGAAATCAGCACGATAATTATTTATGTGGAAGATTCTGTTTAAGAGCGTCTGTAAGATTTATGAATGTACTGCAGCGATCGTAAAAATTATCACTTTCTACCTATCCAAATGTAGTAATTTCGTTTGCTGACTAATCTAAGGTCATGCAATTTTAATATTGAGATGAGTGTATATTTCATTATGTTTGTCAAAATAAGTTTGGAAAACTGATAACAGAAAACGTTGTAGTTTGCTTATGCAAGGGGAAAACTGCCAAAAAGTTTTCTCCGTAATTAAGTGCATTATAAACACAAAAGCGCCAATGGTACCAAACATGGTAGATTTCGAAAAATTGATTATGCCCTTCCGTTTCTGCTACCTCTGTGTCAGCACACCTGTCTGGTTCCAGCAATGAATTTTGTTCATGCAGGGCCTGTATGTGACCCAAAAGGAAACATGATCAACATCTGATCTTATGTGTTTATTTTTGGTGAATGAATTACAAACAAATATGTATTATCCAAATGCTTGTTCTGACTCTTTCGTACTAATCAATCACAAAATCTATCAGCCCACCCAGAAACATTACGGTGTCTGGAAGGTTCCAATTACTCTTGTAACTTGGTGATGATAAGAATTAGGAAATCTTGCAGATTAGAAAAGAACTTTCAACTGTATTGAAAGGAACCCGAACGCCCTATTAAGATAAGTTGACAACTACGTAATTACGGCACAGTATCTCTGAATGTTTCAGATTAATGACTAGTACTAATACTATACTACTTCAAGTACATTCTTCTTTGTTGTTTTTGCACCTTGATGTTTATAGTTCTATAAACTAGATCACTAATTGTTAAATTTTAGACAAAGTGAATGATTCTCTTTTCTCAACATTTCTCTGGTACCGGTTTCGTGGAACTCGGTAAGTTTATGAGGTGCACAATTACATCTTTTTTTTATCCTAATTTCCAAAGAGACAAATTGTTGCTATCCTGCAATATCACGAATACAAAACTTCTGTAGGCTTCATATTATATACTTTATATTCTTAACATTGTTCTGAATAACCATTAATCTAATTTTAGAGAAGAATAACTTGTTACCTGTAGTTGGGTATCTACTTCTTCAAAACCTAATTTCTAGGAAAATCATGGTACAAATGTATTCCCATCGAGTAAGTGTTATTTTTAGTTTCTTCAGAACTGAAATGTAAATTTTAATGCATTTTTTTTTACAAGATTAGTAATTATAAATTTTACTTTATTTATTTGTAATAAAAATGAAAACCCATATTGTCCGTACAATGGAATTGTTTTAGAAACAGCTCCACCTGGAGAGAGTAACTTGCTTAGAACAACTCAAGAGGAAAAGAAGAAAGGAAAAAACTACGAAAAATTTACGTGTACCCTAACATTAGACATTTTACATTGTTAGGTTTATAACGTTTTTGTTATCACTAGAATAAAACACGAAAAAGAAAAAGTGTATAGACTTCAATATTTTATTGATAAAATTGGGTTTTTTCAATCTTGAAGGTTCCATGTAAAGAAGTGATAATGTTTGTTTACCTGGATTTGTTTACGTGGATTACTTGGGACTGCTATAAAATTTAAATATTTATTGTTGCAACATCCATTCTTTATAGTTCGCCTTCCGCTTGGTTTCTCAATAGCTTTTCTTTTATATTATATAATATAATGAAAAACTTTTTACATTTCTAGGATGTTTGGTATCGGTTCTTGAAATAGTGAACGTGTGGTATTTAGTTTACGACATATTAGTTAGCGTTGTTCAATGGCCCTATATTCTTCATGGTAAATTCAGCTCGTTTGGTTTTTCACTTTTTGTTATTTAGTTTCGCTTGTTTTCAAATAATTATTTTACGAGAAAAAAAGATAACGAAACTCATACATTTTCTGTCATATTCAAGAGTAAGTGCATCAAAGAGGAAAAAAAAACATTACATTACTGCTTCAAAACAATTAATTTTTCAACACGATAATTTTACATTGGTATTTACTAGATAGTACATATCATACCTAAAAAGCTTTGTGAATTTGCTTTACGCGCAGAATTTTAATGACCGACCATGCTTTTTATTTATGCAAGTATACCGGGTGGGTAGTATTACTTTCATAATGTTTAGATATAAATGAGAATTCGTTGTTTTTATGTTTTATAATTTTTAAAAAGCTATAAGTATAACAGAATTATTAAGTATAATAAATAAAATATCTATATCTATTTTGTTAATTAAATTACCAGTATTTTTGAAGAACACTGCCACCTTTTAATAAATTGTTAATGCTTGTTTGTATTTTTAAAATTCCTCCCTTCTGCCAGATTTCTAAATATTTTTATTTATATATCTTACAATTAAAACCCTTTACTGTAATGATCCTTTTAAAAGAGTCCAGAACAAAGGTCAATAGAATCTTCATTCGCTTATTTGAATGAATTGTCTTGATAAACATAATGTCAAAAGTAACAAATAATGTGTAAGTATGGCTTCCAGTGCGTATTATATGAATTATTTATGTATGTAGATAGTAGTATTAGATAATGTTTGCAGATCAACTTTCGAAGCAACAAAACAAAAGTAGTCGATGTTTTTTATGCCAAGTTTTTTTCCCTAATCTTATGTTCAATTTTCTTGATGGCTAACTTACTTTTGTTCTCACAATGCAATGCCCAAAAATTAATAAGAAAGTGTACTACATTAATTACGGATTTTAAACCGAGAAATACTTCTGTATTTTGCTTTGTTTCTAAGCACAGGCTTGAATTTGCGCTTTCTATTTCCTAGCAATGCTTTGTGCAATCTTTGAGAGAAGTTAAAAGACCATTTTTTGTCAAGATGAGTTAATTATTGCTTACATAGACCAAGTAATTTTGCACGAATGATAAAGTAAATGTACATTTTGATATGCAGGCAGAAGAAAAAGAAGATTTTTTGCCAAGAGATTATATGTTTAAAGGCATTGCTAGAATCTCGATGATTTTCGAAATACAAAGTGTTCAATTTTGACTTCTCTTCTACATCCCCTTCTTTCATGGGAATTTCGGTTATGAGACTTTGCAAAATATTAGATATCTTGTGATAACAGTGAGACAGTGGCCACTTAACATTCTAGCACATTGTTTGGAAAATCTTCGTAAAGTTCCAACAGCAATTTTTTTCTAGTTACATTGTACGTAACAGAATCGCCTATTTTTCCAGTAGTTTCTACAGAAATATTTGTATGCTGTCCTAAATCTTCGCCCTTAATGAAGTGATTGAATAAATATTGTTCAGATAATAGATTTTTTAAATAGTAGTAACCATGTAAAAACCTCATTTCCATATTGTCCACTGTTTTCCGAATTTTGGAGAAGCGATGAATTCGATTAACTTTTTGAAAAAAAAATTATATGCTTATGAGAATTATTAACAATATTTCTAAAAGAGACTCGTATTGACATCGATTTTCAAGACATTCTGTATAAAGTGTTATCATACATATTATTTAACAGTTATGAAACAAAGTTTTGCTTGCTTTCTGATCTCTTTGCTGACCTTTTCTGAGTCATGTGGTTAGCCATACCAAGAAAAGCATATGTAGAGGGGCTCAAAAATGGAGGTAGTAGAACCATGCCATCAGGAATTGTCATTTAAAAGTGACGGTGTATTGACTAATCTTTGTTGTTTGAACCATACAGGGCAAGAATGGCGATTCTATGACACGCCTGCCAGAAATGGTATGTAAGAAGAATTTGGTGGCACACGTAAACAACATTAATTTATTAACCCACATCATATTAAAATTACTTGTTAATAATAACAACAATAATCATAATTCATGTTTTGCTATTGATTCTCTATTAGAAACTGCTCGGCATATCAGTAATTCAATAAATATTATTTGCAAATATTTGACAGGCGCACTTGAAGAGGTTCGCCACCGCTAGTGTAGGTTGTTATATCTGCATCTTTGATAATTGTCAAAACCCTTTTTTGGGACGAAGCAAGAAAACAAAAATCACGTTAGATACGAAGACATTGATAGAATTAAAGTGTAACAGAAACGAGCTTAGTGCCGAAGTAAGATACCCAAGTGTCGACGTTCTGAAAACAAAATTTAAGACCAAAAATCAAGCCTACACAACAATTTTAACTATATATTCCAAAAATTATTTCCAACTACATAGTGCTCAGGGTCGGATTGGCCTAATTTGGCCTCGGAGTCTGTGGATATTTCGGTACCTTTGTGGTGACATGGCCTGTGTTTGTTCTTGCTAATTTATTTATTATTTTATTTCAGCCTTCAAAAGGTGTTTCTTGAATATTCACCATCATTAATGAGTTAAAAGGATCCCAACCGAAAAGAGATCTTAAACGACTTTTCAATGTTAGGGTCGGAAAGACCCTCTCCACTCAACTATTCTGAACAGGAAGTTTTCTGAGCTGCCAAAAGGCTGGGGATCTGAATTTTGGATTTCTTAAACTTTTGACTTGACGGTATTAATAAAAAACTTCACTTTTATATAAAGAAACTTTGTTATTTGTTGATTGAGAACAGTTGTAGAGTTTCCAAATGGGCGACTTTACTATGTAGAGTGATCGAGAAACCTAAACCGTTGCTTTACACATTTTAATGTGGTATTGTGATTAATACAGCACAAAAGCAGCTTTTTTCTGATATTATACAGCAACGTCTTGGATCAGCTTTCTGTTTACTGTCCAAGGTGGATCCTTATTCTTCATCTTTATTTGCTATTTTCATCTTTGTATGTTTTTTTTTGAAATTGCAGATATGCACTTGTCAGAAGCACTTTCTGTACACAAATCACAAAAACTAAATAAGAAAAAATGAAATTTCCAACAACTTATAGATGAAACTACAGATTACAGGGAATTTACTAATGTTAATATCCACAATGTATAGCACAGTACGTATATTTAACGTTTCTTGGTCACCTTGTCGTAGTTATAGTAGCATAATAGTTACATTCCAACGTGGTTTGTTAATACCAGGATGAATGAAAAATTCTGGAAAATCTTTCAACAAACAATTGAATAGTGCCAAGATGGTTAAAAAGTTTAGAACCCTACAGTGCTATATTGTAATCGGTAATGATCCAGAGGTAAAACGATATTAAAGTATAGGTGTTTCTTTAAAAACAGACGGTAGGCAACATGTTTCTGCTTCTGTACAACTATTAGTGACATATCTTAGATATTTCTCTAAATGGCCACGCTGTTTTTAATTCATATTGGAATACCCAGTATGCTGAATAGGAATGTATAAACTCAAATCAATGTGCTGCTAGGCTTAGGTAGAAGTAATAGGTGAAACATGTAAATCTCTATTATTAGAGAGCAATTTAACTACTGTAGTGTAAAGTGGTATAAAGTATATGGTGCTGTAAACGTAGAACGGTGTTGTAACTGCATGAATTCAATCATTAAACTAAAGAGTGTTGGAAGTAATATGCTGTCGTTCAAACTCCATCTCTGTTCTAGCTTGTGATCGTTTGAATTAAGTTAGTTTAATCTTTTTTTACTATAATCTAATAATGTAAGTAGGTTAATTAGTTCTGCAGGGCATGCATTCGCTTATAGAAATCTTTGTACGGATTTGACGTTTTATTTGCATAGATTTCTATTACAGTAGTAATATATGTAGAGAATAAAGTTATAATTTAGAATCAGTAGTACGTGTGAGGTCAAGTACTAATTAAACTAAAAGTTTTAAAGTCTTAATCTTTAGATAGATAATTAAAGGATGTTTATTAAATCAATTACTTTCTTAGGCTATACCATGTAAATTTCTACTGCATTAAATGAGACAGCAAGAGCTCCCTTTTGTAGATTCTTTGTAGCAATGTTTATTAGTCTTGTTGTTAATTTATTTTAATCTTTTAAATGATATTATATTAGCCGTTTCTTTAATTTTGTGGTCGAGTGTTAGGTATTTTGCGTTCAAAGTTTCTTATGAAAAAATCTATATTGGTAAACGTCCTTTATGAATTAGTATTACTTTCTATTTCTTCATCAATAAATTTCCATTTTCACATCGTGCTGTTGGATTGCCTAGGAATAAATCTAAAGGTGTATGTTTTGACATTTAAATCATTGTTATGCATGAGGTTGTTGATGTTGATTGTGATACTGCTTGGGAGGTACACTGCTGTATAGTGTATTGCCAATGTGAACGAATTATATTGCTTAACTTGTGGCTTCCATCGAGCTCAAGCCTGGATGTTAACACATTAAGTTAAGTAATTCTGTATGTTTACCAAATGGTTTTTCTCTTATGTACTGCTACTCCCAAACCAGCAGAGCAAAAACCAAGACTATCAAATAATTTGTATGTACAAAACAGGCATTCCAAATCTATGAAAAATGCAACATAGATTTACACATTGAGTCTGTGAATAACAGATGAAAACGTACAGCTTATAATAATAATAATAACAAAAGAAATATTGTGAAACATAAATTGGCTGTTTTGATTGCCTAGTGAATCGGTCGATCTTTAGTTGTGAGGATAGTTGAAGGAATCTTACTACAACTAACTATATATCGATAAACGTTTTTGCTAGTATACAAGGTTTCAAAGTATCATTAAAGAAATGTTGATAATGACATCTACATTGACGTCGACATAATTTTGAAACATACCAAAAAATATAAAACAAGTTAAGTAAGTTTTTAGATGCTATGGGATTTTGAATTCTAGAGAAAATTATCCGCAGGTTATACTTGAAACTGTGGTAACCATAATCACGACAGTTAAAGGAATTCCAAATTTCCCAAGTCATTGATATCATTAAACATTTAGCATTTGACCAAACAAGTTATTATTATCAAAGTTCTTCAAAAAAGTTGGTTTCAAGCATATAACAGCATAAAGCAATATTTCGTGCAGTAGGTAGCTTAAGCTCTTACCACCTCGAAAAGTACAGATAGCCAAAACACTTTTGATCTAAATTTCCCAGTACAGTAAAAGATTTCTTCTTACTGATTATACGCAAACGAGCATAGAATTATTATTACTGACATTTATTGTGTATTATTGAAACGATTATTGTCTTGGTATAATAATCGCAAAATGTATAAAGTGTTCAAGCTAAATACTGAGTAGAGAGCGAAATACATGTTGTTGCAAGGCAGATATTGTTAAGAACATTAGGCTTTTGGCAGTATATAACATGTTTATAAAAAGTGGGGCGGGTGTGCAGAATTAAGTACTTTACCGAGTGCTGGAAATCCACAACAGCTCATCAAAGGCCCTGTCAAATTATTAGCACTAAAAAAAGATATAAAAGTTACAGACTTGACCTGTCAATGTATAACAGAGTTTCTTGGGACACCGTGTTTACATTTGCAAATGAAAAATGCTTCCCAGCCAAAGAATCTTGAAAACTGCTGCTCTACAACAATCTTTTTCTAGTTATATGAAATCTAAGCATTGTTTTAGTCTTTATTCAAGAAGAAAGAATGCACCTCATATTTTAATTTCTGGGAATAGGCAACACACCTTACATATCATAAAGTCAACAGTTGTAAGAAAAACTTAAAATTCCTCGTATGGTGAGAAAGGTTATATGAGAGACAGAGATGTAGCAAAAATGTCAGATTATAAGTTCTATCATTTCCCTTCTACATTTAAATACCACTGCGCAGTAGCAACCGGCAATCTGTGTTAATGTGGGCGAGGTTTATACTTTAAAATAAAAAATAAAGCAATTATGTAAACCGAATATCAAATCGATAACTTAAATCTTTGACGTCAGTATTATACATATGAACACAACATAAAAGAACAGAGTTTGAATAAAAGGTTAGAAAAATAATAAAAGCGGTAGAAAGATTTTGACAGTATAACAACATAAAACTATTAAGAATTAAATTAAATAAAGAAAGAAATAAATACAAATAATAATAATAATAATTGAAGCTTCCTTACAGGACAATTGAGGAAACTGATATTTGTAAATTGTTTCATTTAAATTTTATAGTTATTAGTATTCTACTTTGTCAGCAGCCTCTGTATCTTCTCAATGTACTAAAACTAGCATAAAATGTACATTTGTTTCAATAAAATATTGTCCACTTTTGATGGTATTTTGTAAAGGGATGTCGTTATTTATTTAGAAAGTCAGCAAAATTATTTAAATATAGGTATTATATTTGTTAATTTTGGAAAATGTTTTTTATTATAAGTATGTTATTTTGATCCATTGATATTTTCTAAGTTAAATAGAAAGTTTAGATGATTTGCAAAGATAAAAACTCTGAATTAAATTACGAATTTTTGCAATATTTAAATTGTATTTTACAGATTTTATTTTATAAAAAAGTATGATCTTCTACAGGATAGATCTTCACAAAGATAAAAACAAGCAATGGTTAACCTCAAACCTTATTTCATTCACATAACGGGTATTAATATTTACTTTAAAAGCATTATATCTGATTCACAAGTACATAATTTAAAATTTTATTTCAGTTTTTAGCAGTAAGCTATTGTATCATAAAGGCGAATTACCATCCAGCAACTGCATAAACCAAACAAAGAAAAAACTGTTTAAGTATTTGAAGTTCTTTTAATTCTTAACATATTTAAAGCAAAATTGCATACTTTGATTATAAGTATTACTTAGAATTAAAAGCAAAATGGACCATTAAAGATAAATGTAGAGCAAACATGCAAATGTAGGCTGAATAACTGATATACGTAGCATTTGAAAAGCACACGTCACCACATTACATCTAATTACATTTCTGCCATCTTTAATCTCGAATATATCACTAGTAAATGCTGTCACCAACACAGTACAGTATTTAATTTTAATTAGCAATCACATGCTTAGTCGAATATCCAGCCAAAACAAGTCAGTACAGACTCTGGGTATGCGCCAAATGCCCGGACTTCTCACCATGACTCTCTCAACCGGCGCCAGACGACGCCGTCCGGAGCCAACAACATAATATGCGTTGCCGACTAGAAGTACATAATATTTTGCCCTTCCAGTGAAAACTGGTCACTGGGACATTCATACGAACATATTTTACATTCATGCTGAAGATCCTCGAGTGAAGCCAACAAAATAAGTGCTATGTCCTTGTCTAAAATCGGTCATTTGCTCAATAGAACAGTACGGGATATGGTACACTTAATTAGGATTACCGTTTTAATGGTGTGAATCGATAATTCGAATGTGAATAATATCAAAATAAATTGTTCTGAGTCATAAGAACATTCAAGCCATGAATCATAAAATTCCCAGGTTCCATTTGTTAATGTAGTAAGGATAACATTACTTAAATAATATTATAAATTCCAAGAAAAGTTTTCACCCCATTCATTCTTTGAACTGAACATTTTCATTCTATTTTCAGCAAACGTTACAACGCCTTTTCGGGGTTAATGTATTAGCAAAAAATGTCACCTGATTTTATTAAAAAAAAAAAAACCTTTAGATTAGATCAGAAATAATCACAGTAGATTTTCACATGAATTACAATATAACGTGAATTTTCAATGAATTCTTTCGGATGATTAGCCATTACCAATAAAGGAAAATAAAAATAGCCGCCATAGTGGGCATGGAAAATCAGAAAAGCACGTGTTTTCATGACGCATTCGTGATGTGACGTCGCGGTCGCCATACTGACGCGTGACGTCAGCATTGAATTTCCAGGATCGATATGATGAAAACTGCAGTGCTTGGGATGAACTAATTGAGTGGTATCAGATTGTTTTCGATAACGAGTTTTCTTCGATCGATAACAGAAATCTGGGAAAGCGGGATATGAAACGAGGGGTGGCGACACTGCAGCAGGACGATGCGTTAATCGCCCGCACCCGCAATGCCGCCGTCGAGTTTCTTGATAAATCCTTTTGACGGCAAACAAACCCCCAACTCCAACAGCGTCTGCCAAAAGTTGTTCTTTCTGTATATCCACAGGGGTTGCCAAAGATTTTTTATGACTAGAAACTTATAACGGGCAGCTTGTTTTGATAATGGAGCGTGTAAAATATTTGTTAAAGTATTGAAATTATTTTATTTTATGTATCTTGATGTAGGTTATGCACTGCGTTATCCGGTGCCAGTGCCTGATTGATTGTAATACGACGAAAATGAGCAACAGGTGGTGGTAATTCTGGACATTGTTAATGACTACTTAATATACATATTTAAATATTAATAATAAAAACCACGTAGAAATATTTTGCCATTGAAATCTAGGAAAGTAAGAAAGCACCTAAATTTGGTGAGTTGGGGTTTTCTGTTAGAAAACCTAAAAAAGAACGTTCTTTTAAACAACATAATCTGCAGATGATATAAAACCAGTAGTAAGTAATAATTTAAAGAAAAAAACTGGGATGCATATTCTTAAATTATTTATGAACGAAGAAGGTATGTATCATTCATCTCACGAGAAAACCATTTAAATTCTGACTTCACGATTATAAAATGTTTAAATAAATTGAAATTTAAGCTACTTGGAATTGGAAAATGTTGATTCCATTATCGTTGTTTATAATAGTTATACGGCATTTTTATAAGAAGGTATACTTCTAAAACTGTGTGAGAAAAGCATGACAATATATTGATTTTTCAAGTTTTACTTCGTGGAATCCTATTATTTCTAATCAGTTCGGTGATCTAGCGTAAGAATTTAAAAGTTCCTTTATGATGCGATCAAAGTAATATATTGTTCACATTTAAGTTTGCTTAATGCACTAAAATTTCTTTATAAAGCCTTACAGATGGAAACTTGAGGCCTTATTACTGCAATTCTGGGTTATATGTTAATAATGGTATTACGCAATTATTTACTATACTGCAAAATCTAAAGATACCTGGAACGTCTCAAATAAATCTTCATTGTAATAATTCTATCAAATTTTAAAGATCAATAATATTTTCAAGACTTTTGTCCTAAAACTACTTTTCTTTTTGTTGTATAGACTTTGAATCGTTGTTTCTTAATAACCATAGAATGTGATTATCATTAAGAGTGAAGAAGGAGCTAACTGTGATTTTCTAAGCAGAGAAAATAGGATTATCTTCAAGCCATGGATATCAAAGCACCGTATAATGCTAAGGATTCAGTAATTTTACTGCCTGTTGGTGCGCAGATGTATTTTTATTCCATCAAGCTTATAAATAAATGGCTTGAAGTTAGTTGCTTCTTCACTCAATTAGATCTAATTAATAGTTTTTTGATAATCTGTCCCCAAACTTTGTTATTTTTTGAAGGAAGGACTATATGAGGGTTTAAAAAGTGCAGGTATGTGAATTGCCATCTTGAATTTAAAAAATAGACAAGACATTAGCAACATCTACGCCTTAACAATACATGTATCACATATAATTACAGCGTTTGCTGAGGTTCTACTCAGAAAAATATAAGAAGAAGACTTTTGCTGACTTAAACTACTTCTAATAGCAACGAATTATGCTAAAAAAAGAAACTTGAATATCTTTTAGGTGAATGGGAATACATGAGGGTAACTCAGTTTTCTTTGTAGACTATCGATGGATATTCAATTCGATTGATTTAATCTATTATATTAGGGTTGTACGAAAATGCAAAAAATTTCTGTTTAATAGTAAATTAACAGAGCAAATGAAGTAGTATTACATAGATTATGTATTTACAGAATAAAATAATGATAAGTAAATAATTGAGTGCAATGATTATAAAACTAAGTTGAAAAGGAGTTTGTGATTTGTAGGTCGTGCTTCATATTTCTTCTATTTTTTTGCAGATCTACTCGGTCACTAATTATAACTTCTAATGAAATAATGATGGATTAAACTAGTTTTTCAAATTAACAAATCCTTTCTCATTAAACTACTCCGTAACTCTTGTGGTTTACCAAGTCCTCATTAAAACGATTATGAAGGATTCACCTTTATGTGTGCACATTTAACTTTTTTATTTTCATTTAATCAAAACTAATACTAAAAAACTTAATACTTTCCGTTCATTCCTGAAATATTTATTTGAAGTTTGGCGGATATAGGACAGTAGGATTAATAAATTCTTACGTTATTAGTAAAGCTCGGGTTTTATGCAAAAGGCCTATTTTTGAATTTCCTGCATATTTGTGCATGTTTGTTAATATTTTAATTTTAATATTTTAATAAAATCTACATATTTCTCAGAAAACAAGTCCAGGTAATGTAGAAGTCATAATTCGTAAGGATTTTCCTTTAATTCTATTTATCGCCTTAATTCTCTAATCTCTTAATTATTTGTGAAGGAACCGGTCACTTATTCGAACTTAAGCATTTTTAGTTATCTTGGTGCAATGAATTTCAAATTTGGAATTAATGAACAATCCGTTAATTCTAACTAAGTTTGTATAAAATTCTGTTTATTTTTATTTCTTCTAAATTCTAAAGAAAAATAAAATGCATGATACTGTCACATCTGTTTAACGTAAAACTATGTATTTGTTTATTTTCAACTATTGACCGTATGCAGCCGGTATAATCTTTGAATATACTAGAAATACACTGAAAATTCTCCGTAATACATAGAAATTATAATCCGATATATTCTATTTATGTTTCTTGATGTTATTGACATTATTGAATATCTTTCTGGCTCTGTTGCAAATAAAATGTTAATTTTTGTAAAACTAAAATAATTATGTTATAAAATTTCAAATTAAAGATGAACAAATTTTATTTTGTTAAAAATATTTATGAATTAATTAGGAAAGTTGTATTAAATTTCTAACTGTAATTTGAATGATTGTTGTAACTGCTACAGTATATTTTGAAAAGAGAATTCTGTATCTTTGAAAATTTGTATAAAGCATTAACATATTAATAATATTAATGAATTGGAACAATGACCTATCCAACAATTAATATTAAATTTATTAAATGGGATATACATACAGAAAAATTAGATCTCGTGTGGGATTCGAACCCACATCTAATCAATTAATGAACTAACATGATATGTTCCCTTTTCTGTGTATTCCCTTCCTCTATATACGTGAATGCATGGAGAGTACAGCCGCATGCTCGCCCGTCCGTCCTGGCTGACTCCGGATATAAAATCAGGATTCTCGCCGCATTAAAGCCAGTTCGATCCAGTCCAAGAACTAAGGTATTTAGGAAGAAGCGAAGACTCCAGAAACGAAAAAATCTCTACTACGAAGCGAAGAGTATTGGTGAAGAACCGGCGCTGGTGCGTATCCCATTGGAGCTGGAGGATCTCTGGTGCGACTTTGTTCTAGTGACAGCAGTAAACGCTAGTTCCTTGGTCGTGAAGCTATACCCCCGTGTAGTGTACTGTATGGTGCATATAGCCATCTCCCGATATAAGAGGTTGTCGCTGTGAAGGGCTCCAAGAATTCTACCTGGCTGCAGTCCGACCCACTCAGCTTTGGAGTATATGATGTGATGTACGGATGCGCACCTTCCTGAACTAAATTTCACTTTACTTCTTTTTTTAGGAATGCTTAATAAATTGGGCTAATTTATAAATTATAATAGAATTTTGAGTTTCGATTATTTTAACAGTATTGATTCCAGAATTTCTGTTCCTTCATTAAGTTGCTTTGGCAAAGGGTTTGGTAATTTCGTTCCTTGGTAAAGTACCTGGCGCCCGAGGAAATACAAAGAAGCAAAATTAACAATAGTTCATTCACTATTTATTTGTGAAATAGTAACATTGCTAAAATAACATCTTGCAGAATATTGAAGCGGACCCGACTCTATTCGAAACTTTCTTTAGATGGTGATGGTGTTTTCTGTAAACCCTGTGTCAAGCTAGAAAGCTTGCAAAACAAAATTGATCAAAATTTACTAAGGTAAGGAAAGAGGACATCTTAAGTGAATAGAAAAAGACAGAGCCATAAAAAAGTACGGAAAGTGGAGACCAATGTAAAGAAACCAAAAAGAAGGTGGTAACCTATCTGGAAAGAAGCAAAGTTTGTGAAATGCATAAGTAGTTAATCAATATAATATAAAAACAAAAATCAAACACGTTCTCTGCTTGAAAATAGTGAGTATATAACTTTTCCTCAATGCTTTTATTAAATATCCGAGTTTTAGAAATCTAGAGAAGTTGTAAGTAATTATGGTGCAAAGAAATCAATAAGTATACTTTTTAAAAATTCCAACAAATTAATAATTTACGTTATGTGCGGTATTCTATTAAAAAATTTTCTGGAATTGAAAATATAATAATACAATAGTCTCTGACAAATACTTAAAAAATAAACAGTTCATAAATCTTAAAGTACATCACAAGCACGCAATATAAAAAAATATAATGCAACACCTTCAAAAATTGAAATTGTGAAGAGATTAAATGTTCAGAATTTATTACTACCAGAAAAGCAACTGATTTATGGCTCCCAAAAAATTGATTTTATTTCATCTGTATGATTTACAATGGCTATTCTTTTAAATCCTTATGAAATCTAATTTCTTGTTAAATATATAAACAAATAAATAAAATCTTTTAGTTTAAAGTACAATTTTCACGGTAAAACTGCAGAAATCTTCTTCTTTCATTTATTTAGAAATTTATTCTTTTTTATAGACAATGAGATTTTATACGATTAACTTGAATAAATTGTAAAAAAACTTTAATTCTAAAAATTATTTTCAGAGGTCTATTTGAATATTAAGCTGCTGCTGTGATACTTTCACCAGTACATAAACCTCATTTACTACTTGTATATTTTCCTTCCTCTTTAGAAAGTCGTTTAGCCGCTTTCAAGGCTTGCACGAGCAGAAATTATCATTGCAAGTACATTATCAAGCCTGGTATCATTAATAATAAATGAATACTTCCATTAAGGTTTTTTAATTACTTTTCTTAGCACAGGTGCTTAAATTCTAAATATAGAAAGTATTCAAAATACTGTATTCTAGAAAACTCAACATTTTATTGTTGCAAAATAATACAGAACAGGTTAATCAGTATTTTAAATATTTATTTATATTGGTTTTAGATAAGTAACAGATAATTGCAGATTAAATCATTAGAAGGTTCTAGAAATTGATTTTATAAAAATTCAAAGATGAGGCATTAAGTTAGAGTTGGCCATAATATTTTGTGAACTAATTTCATTTCATATGTATATCTAAGTAATTAAAAAGCATATTAGTACCTGTATTAATTAAGTGATATCAAAGATAACCCAAATTTCCTAATTATTCGTACTCGCCAATGTTATTATTAAATAGAAATAACTTATTCGGACATCTACAAAATGAATGCAGTTCTTATTAAAGACACCCAGTATAGAGGTATACATATACTATACATATATACAGTGTGTCCCAGATCGAGTGGGATTGCATGGATAACTTTCTTATTATAATAGTTAGATATTTGGTTAAATCGACCATGTTGGGCAATTTTAATATTGTTGGTATTTTTTAATTTAAGCAAAGGTTGTTATACATCGTTGAAAAGAGAAAAAAAATTCTATTTAATCATGCAAAAATCCAATATGGCGCCTATTTAAAAAAAGTTGGTATTGATATGTCGGGATCCACCATCTTAAATTTTGTTTTTGCATCATTTTTAAGTGCATCTCGAATCAAGCAACTTTTATATTAAAACTTTTTACATAGCTTTTTAAATTACCGAGATATTTGACTTTTTAGAAAACTGCGATTTTCATTTTTTTTGGAATAATTGCTAATCGGTTATGAATTTTAAACTTTTCTAACCTAAATCTAAATCGGCATACAAAATTGCACAACATTGTCCATTTAAACAAATCTCTAACTATAATAATAAGAAAGTTACCCATGCAATCCCACTCGATGTGGACACACTGTATATTGTTATACAGTGACTCGCAAGATCGTTCACATGAACCTTCTAAAATCTGTTTTCAAAGTTTTTTGTTTTTAGAATTGTAGGTAAGTGTTAATGCAATTAATATTTTAAGTACTTGGATGTAAGGATAAGTAATACTATAAAATTGTTACAGAAAAATAAACTTTAAAATACTGTTTATAACATCAAACTAAAAATATTGTATGTGATCAATTAAGTGATTTATAATTATGGTAATGTTTAATATTTTGTGTAGCCTCCCCTGGCTTTCAAAACTGCTGTAAGCTTTTTGCTAAATTTCAGAGCTGGTCGAAAGATGTTGTTGTCAACTTGGAATCTGCCAACAACTTTTTTAGATTTCCTTATGTGTTCAATGGGGTTTAAATCCGGAGACTGTGGGGGCCAGTCTAGAACAGTAAATGCATTCTTATTCAACCACGATTTGACTACCCTAGCGGTATGCTTGGGGTCATTATCATGCTGGAATATGACATCCCCAATATCTAAACCCCATTCTTCAAGAATATAAGGTATTGAGTTGCATTCATTTTTCCCTCTATTCGCCTTAATATACCAACGCCCTGAGATGTCATGCACCCCCATACCATAATATTTCCTCCGTCAAATCTAACTGTCGCTAGAACAAGCCTTCCAAACCTTTTCGCCCAAGCCAAATTTATTAATCTTAGTTTTATCTGACCGTATTGCAGATCTCTACATCTCCTCTGTGTAATGTTGATACTTTTTTGCGAATTCCAATCTTAATTTCTTATGACGTTTACTTAAACGTGGTTTCTTTACCTTTGAAGAACTCGTCGAACTGTTTCAGTACTAACTGCTATTTTATTAAAAGATTTCGTTTTGCTGTATTTGTACAGCATTATCAAATTTGTCTGACTGCACTGACCTTATAATACCCCTTCGTATGGTGTTTGATAATAATTTGTTCTTCCGACTGGGATGGTTCTTTTTAAAATTATGGCTTTGCGTTCCCAATGATTTTCTAACTTTTGTAATTACCCCAATTGAACATTGAAATAAAGAAGATATATCACGGGAACTTTTACCTTCTTTAGGGTTTTTAATAATTTCTGCTTTAGTTAAACGCGGCAGGGGCCTCATTCTATATAGAAATTAAAAATAAAAAAAAGCTTATCCACATTTTAAATTTTAATTGAAATAAATGATTAGATATACTTACTTGACTTGATATTTAAGTTAAAGACATTTTTGAATAAAAATAGATGTTTTCAAAGGCATGGAAAATTTTCAACTGCACAAGTCACAAATTTGTTCACATGCACAAACAGAAGAGAGATATGATATTGATTGTGCTATCAACAAGCCAAATGTATTTATTTTATTTTTATAAACAATAATGCTCACTAAATAGGATTTTTGCAATAGAATATTATTTTAACAGCTAATATGATTTTACAAATAATATCTTTTTAATTCCTGCATGTATGTAAACGATCCTGTGAGTCACTATATTTATTCAAACCTTTTTGTTAATTTTTTATTACGAAATTCTCACGGTTAATAAGCGATTGTGGTATTTATTTTTATATAAAAAACTAATGTTAATGAATAATATATCTGACATTTAAATAATATCGTTTACTTTTATTATAAATTTAGTTAATTCAGTTTTTTGTTTAATCTTTGCGTTCGTAGGTGAATATAAAATCGACTTTACGAACTTTAAAAAGTTCACTTTATTTACTGATTGTTATTGAAACCTCATCAAGTGGAAACAACTTTTGTTTTTACAAGGAAAAAACTGAAACATCGAATAAAACGACAATTGAAAATCTGATGGTAAAATTCCGCATTCTTTATGTTTAATATTCTTAATCAATATGCTAGTTACTATCTTAGAATATTAGAAATCTTTTTGTGATGTCTATGTAGTACTGAAATAAGCTCATACCGTTCGTTATATGAAAGAAAGCGGTAGATGTATAATGTACTATATATATTTAGCATTTTTAATGTTGTACATTTCTGCTTTAAGCTATAATTGAACTTACGACCTTTAAATTTACACGTAATGATTGAAATATTCTAGATTAAGGTTAGCAATTAGTAAATAGTGAAGCGTGTGGTTCAGAGATTTACATATTTATTCTAGGATTAAAGGGCGTTCAATTAAAATCTAACTCAGAGCAGTACTTAAGAAAAATATACGTCTCAGGGAAAAAATAAAATAGTCATGCAGTTTGCAGAGTAAAAATTCTATGTATTCTCAGTTTAGATTTACTTTCTTAGTAATAACAGTAAAAGTAACCGTTGCGAAATCAATTAGTCTAATCATCTCTTTAACTATTTTAACCTTTTTTTGTTTAATCTCACGTTTGGTAGTGGCATTTTATTATTGTGTTATGTTAGTTTGTACCAGTAAACAAATTTTCGTATTCTGAAGCATTCCATTTCTAAATTCTTAGCGTTTGTAAACACCTCTTCGAGTAAAATTATCTTTTACATTCATTAAAGTTAAATGTCTTCTGATAATGAGTTTACAATAACTATGAATCCCAGTTCTAAGAGAGAGAGAGAAACCTTTTATATCTCAGCTTAACATAACCTAGAAGTACCAAAATATGAATGTCAAAATGCCACAATTTGACAGCAAACAAGAATGGGCTGAGACATGAATTTTCTTTCTGAGCCTCCTCAAACCTAGAATTTTCTGATTCACACTGAAAGAATTAGGAAACAGAAAGTTAGTTAAATTAGAGAAAAATTGCCTATTTTGTTAAAAGTACCCACTTAAAAATAAAATAAAGAAGGAAGAATTAATAGATAATTATTACAGTACAAACGGAAAGCACGTCTCTGCAATTATTAAGGCAAACTAATTTTTTAGATGGAATGCCTATTTGATTTTGATACTACAGATTCATTCATTTTAAATGCAGTTTAATAAGTGATGTAATTTTGCGTACAATTAATGATTTGTTTATGACAATTACTAGTACGATGTTCATATTTTATCATAAGCCAACCATCATCAAAGTATGAAAAAAGGAAGGAAAATCTTCAATAGGCTCCGAAAACTGTAATTCCTCCAAAGAAAGTAGCTTGCGGATACAAAATTAAAAAATTGGCCTAGAGGTATAGCAATGATGAGACCTCCCACATGAACTTTGCATAGTGTAAACGGCACAAATAAAATAAAACCAAACTTAACCGACGTGAGTTCGAACCTGGAGTCGGGAAGAAAATCTCCAGGTTTGTGATCAAATTCACGGCGCTATATAATCTTAGTAGTTGGTGTCCAAATTGTAAAAACAACAACAAAATTGAAAAATTTAAAATAGAAGGTTTACTGAAAATGGGAAACGGTTAAAAAATAAAAAAAGGAGATGCAATAGTTAAAAACCAGCGGAAAAAGAAAATAATATTGACTGGAAATGCCAAAGGTTCTAAGTGCCATTTTCTACAAATTTGAGGTTTTGCTCAAAAGTATTTTAAGTGCCTAGCGATAATTACCCAAAGCGTTCTAAGTGCTAAAATGGTTTTTGGCGCTGATAGAACCTTGGGTCTTTCCATTCTTTAATTAGCATCAAATCTTTAGTAAAATCAAACAGCACATACAAACATGAAACGACACTCAAATATACCTGCCTTGAGAAATTGGTATATTAAAGCTAGAGGTTGTGGACATTATTACTTCAGGTACTTTCAAGGTGAATTGAATTACTTTGCAAGTCTCACAATCTTTTATTATAAATTTGAATTTAATTTAAGATTAGTTACTAGACAGAAAAATTTGATTGAAAGTTTTCTGCAGGTGTACTGCACACAAAACAAGAAGGCATTTGCTTTGGGCCAGTTTTTTTTTTGTAACAGAGGGAAGATAAAAACCAAAGAATGTACCAACAGACAAGACTTTCTAATCTAATTTAAAACTGAGTTTGATTATTATTATGAAATTTAAAATGAGCATTTTTGTTGATAATTTACAAAATAGTGATATCATGAAGACTAAAATTTACAAAGTATGGCGAATAAGAAAAAACCTGTTTTAGGACAAATATGCAATCATAACAATTTCTATTTTTGGTAAATCTTTTATGGCTTGGTAAATTCCTTCGTAAATATTAAGGTAAGTAGTTGCTACTAGAGTTATCTAAGTTGTGTGGATGTATCTTAATTGCCACCACATGACATAACCATTATTAACGAATTTCTTTGTCTATAGAAGGATGATAGTTCTCATTGTACTTTATATGACAAGAAGAAAGTAATTTCGTACAGATACATAAATTGGAAATGGTAAAACCTACGGAAAATTAATCATCTTATCAAAATCGGGTTTATAAACGTCCTACTTGTTTAAAAAGCTTCACTTTACACTCTTGTTATATAAATAACTATTACAGATCATGTAGTGATCAGACTACTACAGTTAGCTTAGCCGCCAAAACTGGCACTGAAAATAAAATTTAAAAACCATAAGGAAGTAGTATTAATTACCCTTCCAATTAATATCATTACCTTATACTATGGATCTTACATAACGCATAAAATAAATTTTTAAAAGATACATTAAAAATCTCCAAGCAAATACGACGAGTAACGTTTCTCATCGTATCTTATGTACCATACTGGCATACCCATCTTGGTCAAAATGAAATCTTCATGATGCATTGTCAACATGTCAGATTTACTTTGTTTTCTCATGGTATGCAATTTATTGTTTTCGATTAAAAAGGAAAAGTCGATGTAGTTCCATATTCTCCCGTTTGGGGGTCAGTTGTTCAAAGAGCTTAAAAGTTTTTTTTGGTCAATACAATAATTAGGTTTGTGGAAAGTACACTTCACAAAAAGTTTTGCTCAAGGCAGCCAATTTGATAATATAAATCTGGTGCTCTTGAATGTAAATAATGTTTGTATTAAAAAAAATGTTTGATGGAATTATATTACTACAACAAATAAGAAATCTTTAGATTGGCAAGTAAATATGATAATCTATTGTAAAATAAACGATGTATCAAATAAAAAAGTCATACGATGCAGTAAGGTAAATAAAAAGGATAAAAAGGGTTGTCGATGCATCTCTTGGCAAGACCTAAGGTGGAATGAATAAAAATAACAGAAAAAAGTTAAAACAGAAGTGGTGGAGAATGCCTTTATTAAATATGATTGTAAGTCAAAACAGTGATTAAATAATTCGGTAATGGAGTGTAGTTGCCAACCTTGGGTTTGTAATGCAGCTGATCAGTAAATGCTAGAAATTTAGAAGAAAATGGTTTTGAAAATCATTAAAGAACAGGAGACGAAGGAACTCATGAGAACAATAAATTGCAAATGATACAGTTGGAAAGTGACAGTCATAGAGAAGAAAGAAGATATTGTGCAAGTTTATTCTCACCAAGAAACGAAAGGATTTTTGGGCAGACATTAAAGTGTAGAAATTTTATTTTTAAACTTGTTACAGTGAAAACCTAAGAATTCTTAAAATAAATCATCTGTGACAAGCAAAAGAACATATCTAATTCTAATAATTCTTTTGTTTAAATGTTGCATTTAATGCAATTTTTGAAAATAATTCCCTTTAATTAATACGTAGGTTTGAACTGCAGATTTCGTAGAAAATTCAATTTTTTATTCTATTAACTAAGTACGTACCACACATTATCTTTATTTGTCGGGAAATCTATTTTCGAGAACAAGAATGTTCCTAAGCTCACTGCTTCTGAAAACACTGACACGTTCACTTCCCAATAATTAAAAGCCTACTGTTGGTTGTAAAGTTTCATAAGTAGTCATGCGACAGGATCAATGCTTTTCTAACTTATCGAGTAACACCTGCGCCAAAAAGTGTTTTTATCAAAATGTTATTGCCATCCAATGTAATTATTATCGAACAGAAGTATTGCAGATACTTTTCGGGATTCGCAGTAGTAAATTTTTGATGTAGGTAAATTAATTTAATTTTCGATGCCTTTTATATAAGAAAACAAGCTTTTAAAAAAATATTAAGTTAATTAGTCGATCGCTTGACGTCATAAACTGATTATGAGTTTTTATTTTACTTTTATATTTTCCATAAGAAGATATTGTGAAGAGTGAGAAGATTTTTTAGTTATTTCTGAACAATTTGAACACTTATCAATTGTTACTATTTTTGTAAAAATTAACCAAGGTAAGTACTTATGTCTTGATCTCAACAGTAATTACATTAGAAGTTAGATCGATTAATTAGTGAATTGAACGTTTTGACTCATAAAAAATTTATATGTGTGTATAAACCGAAGTGTAATTTAGCTATTTTTAACTGACTATTATAGGGTTAATAGTAGACATGTAAATAATGGGTAAAAAGTTGTATTGGCTTGAATGTACACATATTCGGTTACCTATGCATGTATATCTATTATTTATTTATTGATTCTTTATTTTAATTTGTCTATATTGGTATGTTTATTATCAATTACGAGAACAAGAGTTAATGACGTATTAAACACCCACAAACAACGGCGAACAACAAAGGCGTTTATCTATGTAAAGGTCAAGCATTATAATAATTTTCCTGTGGATGCCCATATTAGATAATTAAATGAAAATCATAAATTATAGGGTTCTAGAAAGTATTTGAATCTGATATAATTTTACAGAAATAATAAAATTCTACTTTGTTAGAAATATTGTAAAATATTAAATTTTCCTTTGAAAGAACTCCAGTAGATTTACTGGCGATAAGAGAAAAAGTTTTTATATTTCTAACAGAAATAAAAACAGTGAAGTTTGCTAGGTGTATTTAATAGCAAACAAGAGAGGGTTTCCGTATAAACTAAAATATTTATACGGAAAAGGGCTACTTACAATCTGTGGACTACCCTCAAAATTTAGTCAATGGAACTCAACAGCGTTAGGCATGCGTCATTCATGACTACCTATGTTCATAATTAAATTAAATACATCAAGGGTGTTTCTAAGAGGTCACAAAAGGCCCCTTAGTGTGAGGTCCCTAAGTGAGAGCAGCAAATCATTTGGAAAATAACTTTAATATGAAATTGCTTTGTTAATGTACAAGGCAGTTTAAATTTGAAGGGATTGCACGACATATAATAATAAACGATAAATCTGAGAATTATTTCTTTCAGAAAAGTATAAATGTTAATAGTACTTGAAAAAATTTTGATTTCCGAGTGTTTAGTTATTATACAGATATGCATGCCTACATATACATATTATAATTATGGAAACAAAATATCGTTTTTTTCCTTTTTTTAGTGAAGCATGAGCATTGCTTCCTAATTAAACTTTGTTCCTATTTTCGCAACACTAAGCTTTTGCCATTCATTTCAATACATGTCCTATTACGGTTGATTAAATTGCCGTATATGGCGTTTAATCAAATTAGGTTTGAATAATCCTAACATGAAATACTCATTTCGAAATAAAAACTTGACTATCAGATGAAACAGTTTAATTCCAATTAACAAAATTCTTGGTATTTCATTATAGTTTTAACATCAGGTTTGTTGTACATTTTTATTTCATGTAACGTAAGTATTACGCATGTATTTTTTAGTTTACTTTTATAATTTTCTTTTTCCCATTTTAACAAAGAAGATTCTTCTGAGAACTTAAAGAGGCTTTAGAAAGAAAATTTACAAAAAGTGAATGTTGAGTAGTAAAGCGCAAAATAAGGAGTGTAGAGAAGAATGGTGATGGAGACCAAAATCTAACAGTAGTGGCCGTAAAGTAATTAAGATAGAATGTCTATAAACATAAAGGCAAGAATAGTAGTTCACGTATGGTGCAACAGGGCACATAGATTCTAGCTTGTTTCACTTCAATTTCCAATAATCAAAAGAGCAATGTAATTTTGGCATTATGAAGTAGAACAGAAGAAATGCACATGAGACATAAGTCTACAACTCAAATACCTACACAAAAATACTAAACACTACGGCGATATCTTCTATCATGCAATGCAAGATAGTTCTTTAAAACAACGCCGCTTGCACACAAATATCTAAGTACAAATAACGAAGAACGAACATGATATCTTATATATAATTAATGGTAAAAAAACTAAAGAAAAAAACCAGTGCTATAAATGATTACATTTTATTATTGTTATTCACAAGTATTCCAGATATGTATCACGTCAAAAAAGAAAGCGAAAATCATCCTTATCTTTTAAGTAATATTTCTTCAGAAACAAACAAACGAATATATAACTTTATTAGTAATTAAATTAAGGAGATAAACATAACAGCTGATTATGTACCATTACGAATGCATGTCTGCAGCATCGTTTTTTGAACTTCTTTCTGTCAAGCCGCCTCTTAGTTGCTAATATTTCTAGCCTTCCTTCTCTATTTAAAGAACCTCATAGTAAACAAAACAATAAAGGAAGAATAATGAACTATTCAAGAATCAAAGAACGTTTATACCATCCAGTCTTTCTTTATCGTTGATTACCACACAGCACACACAATAGTGATATACTTACACATAACTACAAAAAAAAATAATGAAATATTAGATGGAAATGGATTGTGTCATCTACTGAACTTTATTGGGTACTTTCAAGTCCTATTCAACCGTTTTGATTTTTCTACAAAGATCGCGAAAGTTTGCCATGGCCAATATTTTTGGAACTTCTAAGAAATTAGTAATCAGTTCATGCCGTTTTTTAATGTTACTACTTTTTATTTCTGTTTGTGGAAAATCAGTCAGAAATATATGTCCAGCAATGTTGAAGTTCATAGAATTGTGCTTTGTTAGAAAACAGAAAGTTTAAGTCCTCTCTAATGTTACAAAATAATGAGTCACTTATATGTGTACCCAATCTAGTTTATGTTAGACGCACATTTACCACAATCTAAGATGTCCAAAGCAGTCATACGGTCAACTAAGTATTTCCACATAAATCAGGCACATTAGCAGTCGTTTTAAATTGCTTGGCTTTGATCTGTCCAATAAAGCTTAGAAATGGCGATTTCTCTTCTAACACTATAAACTTATTTCATTTCCTTTTTTCAATAAAGAATTTTAACATGGAACTGCAGGCATATGAACGTAATCCATATTCCTGATTCTTTTCATCTCCTCCAGACCAGTGACTTAAGCAGGTTACTTGAAAATTTTTCATCTAATGCAAAACGATAATAAACGACCCAAACCAATTTTTCTATTGGGTGCATTTATCAGAAAAAGCTGCTATCGCTAATTCTACTGCTTCTTAACGTCAATGCCGTCAATGATCGAACATTCGATGTAACTCTTGGTAGCGCAGCTAGTCATTAGAATCTTACTCAACCCTTCGTTTTCCAACCTTGAGTCTGCTGAAAGTCTGAAACACTTATCCATTTAAAATTGAAGTTCAGTATTATCTATTATTATTATTATTATTAGCGTTTACTTAAAGCTCTTTTTAACAAACTCCCGGAAAGCAATTTCGACTTTTCGACTCTACCTTGTAAATCTTTCAAAATTCTTCAAATTTCTGATGTGTCATCTTAATTTGATGCAGATCTTTTTTCCCAATCTAAAGAGAAAAATTTACTGATTTGCTGAGGACTTTTGTGGCAACTTTGTACATACAGACGTGTGCAAATATAACTTTTTCAAAGTCTATCTAAGTACTTTATAGAATGTAGAGCTGTTGATTGCAACACTTCATGTCATAAAGACTGTAGGTGATGATGCTTTATTCTCCATTGTCTTTCGGGGTAGGTTTTACTGTACTTTTGTACATGAAGGTCATCTTAAAATCATTTTCTGTAGTTTTTATTTTATTGTACAAGATATTGCGCTATTGCACACGGATCAATATTAATGTTTTTGAACAAATACTAGTCATTTAAGATTTGGAAACTTTTACTATAGTAGAATCGTTAATAAAAAACTTTTGCGTTAATCAAGACATCTTACTAAAAGTCACCCAAAACGGGAGTGTTTATGATCTGTCGGTAGATCTTACCAGTCTGTACCTTTCATCATGTATTTCTTAGATTGTTTAGATTGCCCGAATCCCGTGCATCTTGCTGTTAGTAGACAAAATCTGAAATGCTTTGATTTTTAAGATCCATTCATGCAATCAAGATTTCTCTGTGTGTGCTAAAGTTACTCATTGTTTCTGCCAAACAGGTCTTAGGTGTTTGCTTCCTTAATACACAAACAAGGAAAACAAAAATGCTGGAATGCTGTGTTCCTTCTACTACTTCAAATGATTATATAACTACATTATATAACAATGATCAACTTTGTCAGAATCCTCGAATTTCCTGACGTTTCGATGTGCTTTACAAAATCTTACCATTATTTTTGTGATGTGCAATCCAAATCTCAGTGTACCAACTTACATGCCCCAATTCTGTTTTTTTACTAAAGGTGCTCTAACAACTGTAGTCACTTGCTTTTTGGTGATGAAATGTATAGTATGTTTTGAATGAACTATATAGGTACAGTAATGATGTTTGATAGTTTTTTGGAAAATGAATTTTAATTTCTAAAATTACATAAAAAGCAAGAACTTTTCGATATAAAAGATGTACATTTTAAATCAAAATTACAAGTATAACTATGAGAAACAGAGAGATACTGTGGGTTTTTACCAAGTTTATTGATTCAATATTCTTTGTTTTTTAAAGAAGAAGCCAACACATTTAACAAACTCTGCAGAATTGTTCTGCTTTCTAAATAATTTGAAGAATTGTAGCAAATAACAACCTAAGTGCCAAAACATGTGTTCTGTGCTAAAAATAAGTAACTTACATAAATTTAAGTTTATTTTCATTTATTATACAGATGTCTACTATCCCATCTTTGTCTAATAAAAAGACAGTATATTACTTCATTCATAGTTCTTTGTCAATTGTCAGATGTTATCAATTATCAAATAATTTTTTCTTTGTTTTATTAACAAATCCGCCAATTTCATTATTTGTTGTATTAAATTGTTTCCTAATTTGTCTCACTGGAGCTAAATTTTCTAATTCTGTTGATGTTAAAAATGGAAGAATCTCGATTTGAGTATTTTAGCACTTACAGACGGCTATTTAATTCGGCGTCTCAATTATCGACATAAGTAATAACTTTTATTGATTGAATAAATATGTATTTATAGCTAACGAACTTACTGAATAAAATATATTGTAGTTTCTATTTTTACTATGTCTTCCTCAGATAACCTATACTTTTTCCACTATGTTGTCTTATTTTGTCTGGTACAAACTTCTATGCATTGTGGATAATGTGTATAATTATAATCTTAAATAAGGCTTAGAAATATTTAAGAAATATATAAATTTTAATAACAAAATCTAGAATGCAAAATATTTCAAAATAGAATTTCTAAATCAATGCCTATACACAAAGGACTGTTGTATGTTGTTAAACCGGCAACGAAACATGTGTTGTCTAAAATAAAATATTCTAAGCAAACAGAATTTTAAATTCCTATAGCGTCCGTTATCAGGAATGGTTTTGTGTCTTTAGTTTTTACTATTCTGCGAATACATCAAGAAATATTTTTTAGGAACAAGTTAAAGAAACAAAAGTTTTATAGACTTACTTTTTTAACGTGAAATGAGGAGACAGAGAGAGAGAGAGAGTACTCGACCACACGCCTAATATGAAAGTACTGGCGGGTCCGCTTATATTAAAGTGCAATTTTCCTGTGGCATAAACAATTTAGTAAACTATATAATAAGAGTTATTAAATATAGAAAGACCCTAAAGAATCAAAACTCCTTTGAAAATGAAGACTGTAAGCTGAGGTCAACGCTGATTACACTTGACATCACGAAAAAATAACATTCACGAAATTTACTGAAATTGATATTTGATAGTGGTTCATTAATTTGCAATAACATTTTGCTCTTTATATACTTTTACATAGTACATAAAATAGCAATGCTGTACTATATTTTATTATCTTTTAAGAAACAATATCTGTTTCTAGTTTTCACAGCTTTTCGGTAGATCAATAACGCTCATCTATATAAGGTTAACAACGTGTTCTTGATACTGAAAGGGGTCATTACTATTTCAAAAATTCTTAAGGCGTCTAAGAAATATATTACTTTAAATGAATATAAAATTATCATATCTGTTAGTTCATCTTTTTTAAAAAATAATATCATCATTTAAAACAGATTTGTCAAAATAATAATTTTGAAATCTAGTATTATATCGAATGACAAACTTTATATTAGCTGTAAATGTTATTTAACAGTTTTCAGGATAAAAAAGGAATATAAATTTTAATTTTTATGACATGACGCCCTGTAAAATTTAATTATCCATACCAACCCCCATTTAGCGTTACTATTTTACCGTTGCCTGTAATGTTGTAACCCTGACGTAATTCATTCAAAGAATCTTCATACACAGTTTTGGTTTTCATATACCGTGTTTCAACAAGAACAGTAGAATTCCTAACTAAATATTATTACTATTTAAAATAATTTAATTTTAATAATTTTATTACGTGTAGATATTTTCAAATCTTAAACATTTTTACACATTTTTTACTTTAGAAAGTGAACACGTTTTTCAATATTTTATGCTCGTTTGGGCGTTTTTAATCCCAACGCAACAATAAAGGAATATTATTGTTTCTATTTTTAAAAAGGAGTTACTTGGACGCAGTGGTTGGTCTTTGGAATACAAATTCTTACTATTCTCTTCTAATAGCTGATACACTTGATTCATTCAAGCGTAGTTACTATATTATTACCAAATCGACAAGACACCAACCTATTCAATACCTCCCCTTTCAGTATAATTATTATAATAACAGTTATTCAGGTCAGGTAATGTTTATTGCATTTAAACAAAAATGTGATAATTACAACTAGGAGCATTATTCAAATCAAAAATGATAGTACATCCTTCGAATGATTTTTTTTTAGTTAGTTTTTACGTTGATTAAAAGTCAACTGGGTTCTGCGCAACTTTATCTTGTGTTTATTAAAGATTACATATTTATAATGAGGAACGGTGCACATGGTCGAAACCTAGCTAAGCGATATTCACCTGCATTTTCGACCCACACCAGCGACCCACAACCTTTGACCGCCTCACCGCAATAATTCCAACGCGGGCAAGGCACGTGCAGCAAAATGTCAAAATAGGCTTTAAGGGTTTCTGCATGCACAGAGCGACCGTTTAAGCGATAAAATAAATTTATAGCTGGCTCTTTTTAAAATAATACTGAAATAGAAAATAGGTAAATAGATTATCGAGGCATTATAATGAATCCGTCTTGCAAAACTTCTCTCTTTATAATATATGGGTCACAAAGATCAATGTGAAGAGAGTGCAGGACGCTGCTGAGACTGCAGGGGTTCGACCTGCTGGCCGTTGGTTTTCCAAAAGCTGCAACTACCACGGCGGGCATTGATTCTGGATTGTCTCGTGCAATATTTAAAGGGTCATTTTAAGTAGTCTCGTGGTCGATACAGAAACTAACCTGATTTGTACGAGTGGGCTTACAGCAGCATGCCTCCATTTTGTGTTACTGTGTGCGAGTGCGGAATGAATTGGTCAAGCGATAGCCGTTCCGGGGGACGCTGGCCAGCACCATCCTGCCCGACGACAACACCTTTTTTTATTGACTCTTCCCGACCTCACCACTACGGAACACAACACCTCATTTTCTCGTATTTTTGTCTTTTACGCGACTTTGCTTGTTTCTGTCCGCACCCGTACTCTCTAAGGGTTGAATCCTTTCGGACGGTTTCGCGTGTTTTCGCACGTTCAAAACTCCACTTGCAGACAACCTGCTCTTGACGTGGCACAGTCCTGCGCTTTTCTCCGAAATATGTAGGTGAACCGGAGTCCGGCGCCGGTCCGGACTCCGGGGCGCGTCAACTGCAACCTCGTGCTCGCAAGCCAATAGAACCGTTTTCATTGATAAAGAACTTGAATGAATTGCTCCGTGGTCTTTTCCACGAGACTTTCAGAGATAAAATGCTTAATTTAAGTCATGATTTTTAGCATATATATCTCGTTCTTGAAAAATTGCAATTTTTAGTTGAAAAATATTTGTATGACCTGTTTAGTTATTTAGAGCAACATTTCCCGCTATCTAGCGATCAAAGCATTGAAAGTTGTTTTCACGGAGTAGGAAAAGTATCACGTGGAAATCTAGAGTATGGAAAAGCTCATATAGATGGCGTGAGGTATCGGTAAATATGCTAAAATAGCAATATTGTCTTCTTAAATAAAGGTAATTCTTTAATTTAAAAGAATAGATGCATAACTATAAACTGATTTGTTAACTTTTATAAAAGTGTTATTCTATTTATCTTTGTTTATTATTCGATTGTTTTAGTCTAAATTCAAATAATCCTTACAAATCTTAAGATAGTTATGCATTTATTTGTTAACATTATGCTGAATACAACAAAATTCAAAAACCTCTTTATGATAAAGTCTCAAATTAGGGTACAAAACGTTGACAACAATTTGTTTTTAAGAAATCCTACAAAATAAAAATTTCTTCTAAGAAACAATAGCAACAGTAATTAAGTAACAGATGCCAGAATTCTATTGCTAAGTTTTAAGGCAGCTCTTGATATCATTAATTGAGTCATAACCATTTCTTCTTGGCTTTAGTTCTCATATCATTTACTAGTGAGATAAACAAGTTTATAAAGTAATAAGAATTCTGTTATTTTATGCAACAAGTTCATTTATTTTAGAGGATAGTTTATGTTTAGAAATCATTTACAATGTATAACAAGAAACACCTACATTTATTTGCGTTGCAGGAAGTGACTAAAATGAAGAATACCTGAAACTTAAGCTTCTCTTACTGCACAAGCGTTGATAGAACTATTTATGGATGAACACAGACTAATAATTGTTTTGGGTAAGCAGCAAAATCTTAACATTATTAATAAGTAAGTCAAAAAAAGGTAATGTGTATGTTGCGTAGGGTGATTCCAAGAAGGCATTCAGTTTATAGCTTCGTAATTGGATTTTGAAATGCATAGAAAGAACAGGATTAATCAATGATGACACTAAACAATTTTTGAAAAGAGCAGTAAATATAATTGCGAATGAATCTTTAATAACTGGATGAATTTAACATTAAAAGTGAAATACTAGAACTGCTACTCGTTAACAAGAAACAAGAACATTAACAGAGCGAGAACCACTTAACATTAAGACCAAGTAAATCACTTCTAGGGTTCTTAGCTTATACAAACAATGACAAAAAACTATTAATCTGGATGTTCCGTTGTTTTCCTTAAAGATACCCTTAACGTGTGAGAAATATATTGAAATAAAACATGACCGGTGTCTTGTACTTGAAAATAGGAAATCCTTGTCGCAGCAGATGAAATAATGCAAAAGCATCCAAGAAATAAAAACTTCAACTTTGCTCATTAATCATATTTTGATTCCCACCGATTAAAAATAATTGTATTCTAAAACAGCAACAAGCCAATGCTACAAGAGCTCACAAATACAGAAGGTATCAAACACGAGGTGAAACCAAGTCAACCATTTATTTATGTAAATGCTGATATATCTCATTACTATTTTTTATTCAAAGTTTCTAGTCATACAGTTAAAAATGAGAAAGAAATTGCTGTTACTTAGGTTTATATAGAACACTTCAACCGTGTTAGCAGAAGCAAATAAAAGCCTTGAAATCTGACTGTTACACTTGGAAACGACCAAGCAAAGATAATGCTAGCGTCTACTCCAGAAGAAAACTCTGAGAATCACTAGATAAAATAGTTAATACCTTAAGATTGCAAACATAAAGAAATATTTGATTAATCTAAAGATGAATAAAAAAAATTCAGATATTGATTTTTCCATTAAGTGCAATAATTAAACAAAGTAAGTCCACCTAATTAAAAATCAATTGGATATTAGTATTGAATAGAAAAACTTGCATAATAATAACTTTAAATATAAATATAACAAGGCCACACAACGGAGATTATTTAATATAATGGGAGATCTCAATGCTGGAATGGACACCAAAGTTATTACAAGTATAATGCAGAGGTTCAATAAGATTACTGGTCTACTGCTGACACATTTAGAACAAACCTTTCATGAGAACAATGCATTTGTCAAACATAACTGGACTGTAACAACCAACATTCCATAATATAAAATTAGTTTTAAAAAACTAATTATACTTATAACAAACATTTTACAGTGACCTTTTCAAATATAATATAAAGCCTGTTACACATGTTGTTTAAAATGCAAAAATTGCAATCAAGGCTGTGTTTCAAATTTTTATTAAATCCATTATTTCGACCAAACAACAATTTTTCTTTATTTAGAAAGATCCAAAAGGCCTTCTCTAATCATCGTATTACAATGAAATTCTGACACATCATTGTAATTTAATTCCAAGCAGCAAAGCGTGAACTACCACAGTTCAAGATTTCTTCCATCTGTAAAATTTCGAATATGGGCATCAGCGTAGTAAATTATGATGATATTTCTGAATGTCGGGAAATTTTGATGGATGACTGCGTAAAATATGGCTCGCGAATGTCATTTATTTGATCTTTATTTGCTGTATCAAGAAAAAGGGGAAAAAGGAAGTTGGAAGAAAAACGTCCCGATTCATAACACCTTTAAGCACTACTGATGATGGTAGATTCAAGCTTAAAAAAATATTCAACTGTTTCTTTAACTACATTCTAGTAACTTCCAGTTATTCTTAAAAATAAAAACAAATTAATTAAAAGTCTTGGAATTAGAAGTTTGGAAACTTTTATGTCCTTACTATTAGATGGCTTTAATAAATTTTAATGGAAGTCTCTTAAATCTTATAAAGATACTTGCAGAGTTAATAAGATTTTCAAAATATTTAACATTACCCTGAATACTATTCACTTCAAAAGAGAAATTTTGATGAAGAATCTCATTGGTGCCCGATTCGATATGCATTTTGTACAATATTTTAGAAAGTGTACATTATTAAGAAATGCACATCCAGCAGCTATAATAGACAATAGTTAATTGTTCTCTTTCTCTATCTTTTCTATTTCAAAACAACAGTATTTATCTGAATATAATGTATTTCGATAAGGGTTTTCAGTAATGGACTTCCCTGCAGGGATCTATTAAAGCTATTCCCAGGAGTTTTCCGGTTTTCGGGTTAACCGCATGTTACCCTCGCTAAAGGACTACCTTATTATACCTACATGATGTCTCCAAGTTTGAGCCGCGTCTGTATAAGGGCGCAGGACTTGTGGTCGGAGGTGGTGACGGCTCTGCGACGCCTTGCATATCGGTTGCTTTGCGGCAATGGCAATTCCTCGGCGGCGCGCACCATCGGCGATGATCCTCGCCGTCTGGTGGACATATGCCGTCCTGCCATCCCACCCAGCATCCTGCAAAAAATGAATAGTATTTTTATTATCAAATACAGAAAGAAAGCAGAAATAATGTTTATCTTGATGAATTGAATTAATAGTCATAAATGTAACTATAAATTTATTGCGGTAGTTACTGTTTATAAGGAAAACACAATAAAGTTTATCCTGTATAAGTCGTAAAGATTAGATAAAAAAAAGGGGGACAACTGAAAATGGTGTGTTGTAATAAAAATTAATTAACACTAAATATTTCGTTGGTGATGCTTTAGTCGTCGGTATCCTTTATTTATGTGTATTACGTATTGTATGCGATTATCTTGCACTGTTTTACAATAAAATACATTTCCGAAAAGAAAATAATATTCTATAGGTTGTAGAACATTCTGACTAGTATTGTTACATTGTCGATGTTTCATAATAGACAGGCTTAATTGACAGCTGGCCATTATACTAAATATTTCTCTGAAATGGTGCGCTTTGTTCGGCGATTATTCGATAATAAGATACCGACTTCATCCTAAAAGTTTTTTTTATTTACTGAGAAATGTGTTAATATTGATGAATGCTAGTAAAAATTTGTACTTTGTCTACTGAATGACTGTAGTAAATTTAAAATTAGTTGAGATACTACCGTTAAAAGGTCGATTTTCATTTCAGCATTATTAGACTGACATGTTTAAAGCTATCGTACCATTTTCGTTGTGTTATTGCAATGCAATAATAACAAACAATCCAATATGAAATTTTGCTAAGTTGAAAAGTACATAATTTAAGCAGGGGCCAGAATTCTATAAATAATATGTAGATTAGTAACAGCGACGAACTTTGAAATCGCTCTATCACAGCAATCTAGTGACGACATCGGAATATTTCTTGTGGGTGAACGACCTCTGGCAATACCTGCCTAAGAATCGGATGAGCATGCTATCTCTCTGTTTTCTTTGACAAATTTATCGTCTAGCAAAATTCTAAATAAGGTTTTCAATTTTGATATATTTGATATACGACACGCGAAAGACTTCTTACTGAACTACAAGTTCCATAAAATTCTTTAGAATTATCAACTATTTGGACTATGGTATATTAAGCCCTTTGCTCAATACCAGTAAGTATTCTTCAATATTAAATTCCGTTTTTAGTACTTCCCATCTTTTACTGCCACTACCTGACATTCGGCTATCTCAGTCAGTTTTATTCCATTGATACATCTAGGACGGTCAGGGTTCTAGTTAAGAAAGTCCAAAACTAATCTCAATATAATTCATTACTAAGTAACTTTATTCAAACACTCATTGTAGTATCCAAAACAACGTTTTCTAACAATAAAGCCTTTTTGAATCTTTGGTGCAGCCTTCATTACCACAAACTAATTAAGAATTATTGTTATGAAATTCTCAACTCAATAAAAAACTAAACACTTTGATGAATCGAGTATGCTGTTCGTAGCACTGGACAAGGGCTCCCATCTGTGTATATTTATTACACCCTTCATTATATTATTTCGTTTATCTGCCTTACTCTGGCTCATAGCAAGGGCCATGCGTTGAAGAACGCTTCTCTTTCAGTAGTTACTACTTAACTTTGGATTTCATGATAATGATAGAATTTATCAAATACCATTCAACTCTCAATTTTCTAAAGATTCATACTTCCGAGCAAACCCAAGTTTTTCATTCTTGAGTTTCTACCTAATTTCTTTACTCTCGAATTCACAAATTTTCTCTTTTTCATTTCATTAATGTAGATAGATCCTTGAGATAAAAGCAATGGCAACAGCACATTATAAATAATTTATTTTACTTGTACTATCTCATTTTTGTTTTTCTCACTTTTATTGTTACCTCTTTAACGGTTTACCGACTTTTAGAAATTACCATTTAGGAATTTAGACAGAATGCTCTATCAATATAAAAGTAAGCGGTAAATGCCATCTTAGCATACTTTCGTTTTTTTTCTTCGTAAGGGCAGAGATGTAAAAGCCTGCATGGATCAAGCAAGGCCTCTGGGCAATTTTAATCCACTCAAGGACGGGTTTTATTTTTAAAATGCCTCCAATGTTTGGATCTGTAGTGAGTTTTTAATCTATCATCATATTATATTTACCTTATCTTCATGCAGTAACTTATACTTTCTTATCTACTTTAACATAGCAAAAGAAAATAGAAATTGTACTACAATTGAATGGCAAATTCTAATATTATTTTAAGAATAATTTAATAAGACTTACTTATACCTTACGAATGGAAAAAATAAAGTCGAAGTTAGCCATCATTAGTACTATGTTATTAGTAGACTGTCAGCACACATCTGCTAGCTAGCTTGACTTAATTATTCAGAAATCGTGTGCCAGTTGTAACGATCACTTTTTGAGCTCGTTACATAATTGTTTGGTTAACTCTTCTATTTGTGCAATTTAAAATTTTTGTACTCTTTTCTTTCATTGTAGGGGACTTTTGGAGGTTTTATTTGAGGTTGCATAGAGAGCGATGATTATCTTTAATTAGCCTTTAAATTAAGGACACAAGTTAGCGGCTGACGAATCTTGATTATTTCTTATTGCAAGCGGGACACAAGGTATAAAGGTTTTCATTTCTATTTAATTTCTTATTGTAGAGAAAAGGAATTATACAGGTGCCTTTCGGTACAGCTGATTATTTACTGTCATCTCAGATCCGGTTAACAAATTTACTTATTCTCCATTCATCTTAATCGAGGATTTATTATTATTAATTTAGCTTAAGATTGCTCTTGTTATTAGATTTCTAATTTTTCATTTGCACCTCTCGTGTAAACTTTGAATAGATATAGGCGATGTTTAATTTGTCTCTGATAGAGATGAACTTTATTTATATTGGTAATTATTTGATTTTGTCATGATACGGAAAGGGATTAAATTAGCAAATATTATTGTATTAGTTTATTTCTTAGACCCTGCTGAATTTTTACTTCATTACTTTGATTAGTAATTATAATTATTTGTCACGTTCAGTGGCGTACCTTCACCAAATGAGGCCCGAGGCGGGATTTTTTTGAAGGCCTCGTATTCAAGCTTCACACAAACGCGCTTGCATGTCTACGTTCACACATCCAACCTACCAGTGTTTTAAAATTACAAAACAATTAACAGTTTTTATAATATAAATGATACTTCACAGGAAGAATTTCATTGCTAATATAACATTCACCCAGAGCCACTATTGATTGAAGCCAAATAAATAAATATATTTAAAGCATTTATTAACTCCAAATAAATTCTTTATTTGGGATAACTAAATATTTATTTATACAGGGTGGCTGAAAAATCGTTCAACAGCCTATAACTATTTTATTTTTAAAGATATGAAAAAAATGCAAAGGAGAAAGTTGTTTGATGTAATAAGAGGCATAGTATCATGTATTGAAAGAAAACTCAACGCCTACTGTTTTCTCATAACATTAACTAACTTTAATTTTTTAAATAGAACATCCT
The DNA here is from genome assembly GCA_011009095.1 of Ignelater luminosus. Taxonomy (NCBI): domain Eukaryota; kingdom Metazoa; phylum Arthropoda; class Insecta; order Coleoptera; family Elateridae; genus Ignelater; species Ignelater luminosus. The sequence goes on along the minus strand of VTPC01091100.1, from coordinate 54,009 downwards.
GTATATTTCTCAAGATTCTGAATACACCCGAGATTCTCTTTTCAACCATATGACATACTTAACGTTTTTCTTGAGAATTGGGCTGAAATTAAAGAAAACTGAAGCATTTTTCTACTCTGAGAATTAAATTATGCCTAGCACATTGTAAGATTTCTGAAGTAACTAATGCTATAGCTATTGCTGATAGAGTTACATAAACATGATTTTTTAAAAAACTCCATTAGAGGTAATCCAGAATTGATAAATCGGGGGATCTTGCAGGCCAAGACCTGAAGAAAATCGTTAAGTATGTTATATGGTTGAAAAGAGAATTTCAGGTGTATTCAGAATTCTGAGAAATATACAGAGTGTTCCATTTAAACAATTAAAGTTAGTTGATGTTACGTGGAAACAGTAGGCGTTAAGTTTTCTTTGAATGCATAATATTATGCCTCTTATTACATCAAGTAACTTTCTCCTTAGCATTTTTTCCATATCTTTAAAAATAAAATAATAGTGAACGATTTTTCAGTCACCCTATATAAGAACAGGTTATGTATGTATTTTATTAAAATACTTCATTAAAAAAAGGTTTTAAGTTACAGTTTAAATCCCACATTTGTAAGTTATTTTATTATATTTATTCTATTCTGACAATTAATTTAGTATGTAATTGATAATTTCAATTTCAATTTAGAGGCTATGTGATTTCAAATAAAGAATTTAATTACTACAAATAAATTATAATATTTGAGGAAAACACAAAAAAATTCTTTATTTACAACAAAGCAGCTTTATTTGGTTTTACTAAATTATTTCTCTGAGTGTTCTCACATGCTGAAACAGCATGGATCTACTATTAAGATTTATATGTTAAGTTCAACATATCATATTTTCTCTGCAACCCCCGTTCTATTGAAAAAATAGCCAAACCGTTGAGCCTTGTTTGACTCATCGTAGATCGCAAGTAAGATTTAATTAATTTTAGCTTCGAAAAGCTCCTTTCATTCGAAGCTACGGATACACAAACTGTTAAAAATAATTTTAGGCCCAAGCAAATGTTTGGTACGGACTCGGTAAAGTCCATTTCCACTATAAATTGAATCATTTTGAGTGCGGTCTACTTCATTGCCTCTTCTGTTGCGATCCCCGCTGCTTTTATATGCCGTCTTAATCTCTTTATTTTGGGCAGGATCTCTTTTTTTCTAAGTTGTCGTACATATTGCTAATGTTTGAAATAAGGCTAGGAAGTTGTTAGTCACTAGCACCTATTAAGTTCACGCCTGGATAATGCTAAATTTTTCAAATACGTTCTCCATTGATTCCATTCTCGTAGTCAGCTCATGATATAATTTGTCTATACATTCATTCATGCATCTTTTTAATTCTTGTTCTAAAGATAATCCTTCATGTCTTGCTTTTTCTCCAGGCATAATTTTCTTGAACCTTCTTCGTCCCGTTCTTTCAACAGATATTCTCCCTTTCTTCACATGTTTTGTTTGCAAACCGCAATGCGTTATCTACCAATTCATCGCGGCTTTCTTCTAAAAATATCTTCAAGTTTCTTAGTTTCGGTACAATCTTCTCTAAACTTATACCTTCTGTTTGTAAATATTTTTGAGTATAATATACTTCTTCTAAAATGTTCGACCACAAGTGAAGGAACCCGAGAAATTTATAAGCACATATGCTTCTCATCAAAATTTCAGCTGATCCTCTTGTATCAACATTTTCTGTTTGATCACTTAACCTCTCAACAGCTTACATTACTTTGTCAAAATGTTTCATTATTGGTTTCTCGGCATCATGCTGAGCACTCCATCTAGTTTCAGACAACTTTTTTACTGACAGTCCAATAACTTGCTTAAGAATATCCCATCTATGAGTTGATGATGAAAATAATTGTAAACACTTTAAATGTTCCAAAATACGTCACACGTTTGAGATTTATTCCAAAAGCACAAATGAACGCCGCATAAATTTAGAGAATTATGAATTCTTGCTGGTACAGCTGAATGGAAGCCTGCCATGGTGGGTTCATTGTCATAACCTTGACTTCGACAAAATTGTATGTCTAATCCATCAGTGTCGAGAACTTTTAAAATATCCTCAGTTATGTCATGTCAGTTATGTTACCATAAAGTAATTTATATTTTAAGGGTGGAACTAGAAAGAAAGTAAAAGTTGGACATCAGATGTGAAACAATTATTATTGCCCTTTTACAAGAATGAGGGTTTCTTCTAGTAAGACACCGACAATGTGCAATAAATACCAACGAACTTTACAACAGAGATATACTAACTTTCGGCAAATTGCATTAAACCGATTACATGTATACATAATATAGATTTTAGTTGAAGGTGGAAAGTAAAATTACTGGGCAGTCAAAATTTCGCTTATTCGGACTTTTATAATTGTATGGCTATTTTTATTTCATATCCGTAACCGACTATGCGGCCCCTAAAATCCTTGTGGCCCTTCCGCACTGAGGGTTTGCGTCCACTATTTAGACCACCGGTTGCCCGCAAGTAATTAAAAAATAAAAATGTTTTTCTTAATGTTAATAATGTCGACAAATCGTTAAACGATGAAAAAGATTTTTGAACAATAAATGTATATAATGTTAAAAAAACTAAGAATCCTATTGTCAGGAATACACTTAATTCAACAGACAAAAATTAAAAATCGAAAAACTTCGTTCTGAAGCCTAGGCCCAAGCATAAAAGGTCAAATTATTATAACTTGAGTTTTATTAAATGATAAGCTTAGCTATTTTTTATATTACTGTTATAAAAACTTTCTACAGTAAATTTAAGTTCAGATTTACGGATTTGTATAACTATTGACGGCTCAATTGGGGCCCCCCTACAAGATGAGGCCCGGGGCGGACCGCCACCCCTTAGTTACGCTACTGGTCACGTTTTTTGAGGTGTTTTGAAAGTTCAAAATCTTCTTTTTTGTTTTTTTTTGCTTTCCTGGTTATAAATGATCTATTTTAAGTCGAAACAGTTTATTGGGGCGCCTTTGTTCAAATCTCTTCCAGTTCTGAATGTGAACTTTTGTTATTCGTTAAGCTAGTTTGCGGTCGTCGGGTGAGTTCTCGCTGTGTCATAAGAGGGTCATTCTTGCGTCAATTTTGTCACTGGTCTTATAGCTGGAGGTGAGGTGGACTATGGTTGTCGGGGTGCGTGATTTCTGCTAAGTGCTGGAAGATCGTAAAATTTTCTTTGAAGCCTTGAGTCTATGGGAAGTTCTTATATTTTTAGTAGCTGGTTATCCTAATATGTGTTGGATTTCGTATTTAGCTTCAAAGCAACCTTGCATCTGTAATCTTCAAAGCAATCCCACATCTGTAATCTTTAAAGCAACCCCGTATCTTAATCTTCAGCCCATGCGTCTGTTCTTTCCTTCCATGCGCATCTCTGAATGCTGGGGATTACCCAAGGACAGAGCGTATTCACCCTACTACTTTTACAGCCAGGGCGTATATAACATATGGATCTTCACTCAATGGCAGCGGATGGTCATAGTGGTTACCTCATCAGATAAATTTCAGATTTAGATTTTACATATTTATCAAATTTAAGCTTAGCTATGTAAATATAGAATTCCTTTAGCTATCAAAAGTGATCATATGCTTATCTCATAAGAGTATACTAAATATATTTAATTGTTATTTTTCTAAAGACTTAGGAAGACGTTTTGTCTTGGGAGGTTTCTTTTGTCTTGATAATTTTATGTTTACAGCATGGTTATATCTTCTGAACACAGGCCTATGAGTCATCGGAAAACCTCGCAGTAAGTACGTTTTAATACTGCGCTTCTTAAGCTTTTTGTGTTTTCTGAAGTTTTGACTGATAACTTGTTCAGTCTTGTTGCATTTTTAATTGATGTTACATTATATTCTGTAAATATTAATTAAAATTCTTTTTATGAGTAATTATAGTGTTTTTGCCGAGTCCTAAACTTTTTGTTATTAAATCTCAGACACCTATAAATATTAAATTTGTTTTCAAAGTGTTTAGTAATTCAAGTTCCTTACAAGATTAGATGAATGGTGCGCGTTGAGAAAGATTTTAAAAATTTTTCTTATAATTTATTTTTATTTGACTCATTTGAGATGCAGTTTTTAATATTTATTGAATATTTCATCATTATACTTAACGTCGGTCACAATTTCTCTTGTATTTATTTAAAATTTAATTCATTAAATTTTGATCAAGGTTTCTTTATTTGGATCTGTTGAGAGATCTTTGTAATCGGTTTCCTATTTTGATTTGGTTGATTTAAATATATATTAACTATTATTTGAGTTTAATTGTGGTTATAACTTCCTTATAACAGACTCAAGACCACATTTTGGGTCTAGCGGGCCTAAAACCAAAAACAGGTTTAAGTTAATGTAAATATTCTTCTAACCCAAGGTTACACAGTTTAAGAGAAAACAAAAACAATATCTTACAGCATTATGTTTAAACGTATAAATTATACATAGTTTATAAAATTATAGCCCCCGAATTAACCCAGCGTTTAAGCGAGAGAACTTCGAGAGGAAGTAACAAGTATGGTAGATAACACTAACAATTCTTCAGGGCACAAGTTCACGTCTTATTGATTAGTAAGCAATAACCTTACGGCTTGAACAACAGTATAATTATTCTAATTATTTTCTAAAAACCTGAATAACAAGTTTATATTCATAAAATTATGATAATTATTTCTGTAACTTGGCCTGCTATGTAGCAGCGATTAAAATAAAAACTTTTGGTTTTTTTTGTTTGGTTGCTACAAAATTATGCAAAAAGCTAACTGATATTATTCCTAAAGTGCATAGCAATACGAGGCATTTTATGAAATAATAAACATTACCTATAACGTAAACTCTTTGCAGTTTGCTGATAACATCATGTAAAGAACTAGTACTTTACAGTGCACGCTATGGGTTTTATTGTTATTAGAATGAACTAGATCTTCAAGGAATCGTAAAAACGTTTAAGGAAACAACGAAAAAAAAACAAAAAGCTTAAAGTAAGATAAAGATAATAAACCAAAGTATTACAAAAAAATAAATCAATAAACTGAATGTCCTACATTTCGAAAACCGAAACAATTTAACTAAAGTGTACTCTTTCTGCGGTCTAAACATCAGCGAACCCTTTTACTATATTCACAAAACAAAACGGTTGCGGTAATCTTCCATTAATGAGCATTCTTTTCTTAAATGAAAGAAAAAGTATCTCAAAATGCCAATGAAAGGATAATTTAGGAAGTATTGAGGAGAAGTTGCGTAATATGTTCATCAAACCGAAGAAAATCAAATCTAATTAATTATAACGCATTAAGTTTAGCAGCATCATTTTTAATTACTTAGTTACAAACTTGTAGACCATGCCCCTTTCGGGGAATTTTTCAATAATACAACATACCCCCTGTTTGGAATGGTTTTACTATATGTAGTTACTATAAGTTAGTCGACAGTATTGTTACAGATGTGAAACATTTTTAAGACAGAATTTACTCAAGTTACATGAAAGCCTGAAGCCAGAGAATAGGGAAGAATTATTATGAAATTACTTAAATTAAGTAAATTTACTCATTCAAGCCTTTATGTTTAATTTACTTTCAACATGTATTAAAAATTTGTATTCATTTAAAATCAACATGTTTTTCAGTTTAATAAATATCACGATGTCTACGTAATTTCATAATAATTCTCTGGTTTTAGACTAAAATTTTGTTTTAAAAATATCTGTTGACTAAATAAAAACATTCTAAGCAGAGGATATGGCGTTTTAACGAAAAATTTCATGAAAAGGGCATGATCTACAAGCTTGAAACTAACTGAATAATAACAGACCAAGAACTACTCAAAACGATTATTAATTAATTAATTACTTCCTGTTGCTATTGTCTTTTCAATCTGAGCACTAACTGCTAAGGTCATCTGGCGTCGTAAATTCTATCCCAGACTCGAAAAATTTCTTTCTGATTCAAGCCTAGAATTCGCGTCGGTCTAGTGTGACTTCGCTTTGTTTTTGCCGGTGGTTTACACTATGTAAAGTGTAGTGTGGCAGGTCTCATCAGAACTGCACTACCTGGGCCGATAAATTTCTGTTATTACTCTAGAAAACGTTACGCACCTATTTATTATTAATTTTACACAGATTAACCATTAGTTGATAAAAGAAAAACTTTTGTCTAGTTTCAATTGTTGCAAATTCTGGACAAAAAAGATTTCTATCGTTTCCTATAAGAACTCAACAAACCCAAACATAAACCCGAGTTTTAGTGATGATACCTTCTACCCATAGTGTACATAGTGAACACAGAGCAAAGCTATACTGCACTGACGTGAGTTTCAGCCTAAAATCAAGAAGACATATTCTTCTGGTCGGTGCCCAGATAGTCTATAAAAACTATAATGACTTTTTGACATTTTGTTTCTGTTCTGATAAACGTTGTAACGATCATTTCTTGCTCGTTACATAACATTGCTTTGTAATTAATTTTCTATCTTGTTAGACATCAATTTTGTTGTATCTTTATTTCAGGTTACTAGCCTTTGTATCGGTTTTTATAGATAGAGATTGTTGTCACTTACTGATTCTTTGTTTTACAATTTCGCTAATTAAATCCTTCTAAGTTTGGCTATTTAACTTCCTGTGGTAAGACAAAATGTGAAGTCAGTTTTGGATCTAACTGTACGTATCTTCCAGGTCCGATGTCTCTTTAAGATGCAGGTAATGAATATAAATAATTGCTGAGTGTTTATAGGCGCGATTCCTATTCGCACCTTTTTT
>VTPC01091100.1:0-42229 GCA_011009095.1 Ignelater luminosus | reverse complement strand
CAAGTAATTACTGGCAGCGCTTAATCACCGCTGCTGGTAGCGCTTCAATAGGATTACAGCTTATTGTTTGTAGAAAATAAATTCTTTACGATATCTATCTTAAACACCTATCTAGAGCTAAAAAACTGAAAACATTGGAAATGGTTTTTGAACTTGATACGTAAGTTACTCTAAATGAGAGTCCGCTCATTTTTTCTTCCTATATGAGCCACTAAGGCTCAATTCTAAGTGGTCTCCTGTACTTTTTCAGCGTTTCAGGTCTTCAAGAACCTGGAAATCTAGAAAACCGGAGAGATGGATACTTGGGATATTTGTTAAGAACATTAGATACAGCAACTATGCAAAAAGTCAACTCTGTTTGATCTTTTTACAGGTTTGCCCTAATTTTTGTCTAAAATGTCTGGGCTATTTAGGGAAGCACAAAATCGTGCTTATAGAGGCTTGAAATATTATGAAAAACAGAAGTAATAAAAATACTTACATCAAAGCTGTAAATATAGAAACGAAATCTTAAGATTTCATGAATCTGGGAATATTTACCTCGTTAGAACTACTTAAAATATATTAACAGCTTGAAATGATAATAGCGACAGGGACAGGAAAAGAAAGATACAAATAATAGCTCAATTATAAGAGGTCGAAAGACAAATATTTGAAAAGTACTAATTAAATTAAAGAAAATGGTATTGCTTTCAATAAAATAAGTTATTAAAGCTATTTAAACGGAAGACATTTTATTCTTCACAATTTTATGAAAAGTCTGTTTAAAATAAAAAAAAAGTAGTAGCATGCTACAAAGTAAACAATTTGTTGTGTATAAAAATATACGATCTGGAATTAATATAGGTTGTTCCAGATCGTAAGGCGCATAAACGAGAAAAGGAATATTTGAAAGAGAGAAATTATTCTTTTACATCTACAGGAAATACCACATTTCTACATTTGTATCCACTTCTTGAGAATTCGTTTCATGAGTTAGAATTTTATAAACGGCTTTATAAAAGGTGTAAGAGCAACCGAATGTGTTGTAGACCGAAACGGCGTGCTTTATACCAGAGAGATGAAATGGCAAATGTTCGTAATTCACATACTAGCTTGAAAATGTACTGAAAATTCTGGGAAAATTGCTTCTACAGAATCGTCTTCTCTATATAAAGTTAATGGAAACTACAAGAAGGTACATAACTGAATTTATTTTTCATTATTACAACCATGTACTAACGAAGACCTGAGTTATTTATGGAAGATGGATACTCAACATGAACATAAATCGTGACAGATACAAATAGGGATACACGAGAGATTTAGCACACATATCTATCTACTTATGATTAACTGTTTGCATTTTTCATGTATAAAGAAGAATTCACTGCTTTTATAATAATTTTAAACTCATTTATGTACTTAAAAGTAAGTAATCCATCCTACACATAAATAAGTAGTTTCTCAAAATATAACATATTTTATTAAAATCTGACGGCACTAAAATAAATCTTTCTTGATTTTCCTTATAGAAACACAATGACAAGTTATATAACAACTTCAATATTTACTTTAGTACGGACTGTATAATAATGGGGTAAATGTGGCAATACACAAAATTCTATTTGAAACGCATTTGAGAACCTAATATAACATCGACCGAAAAACAGAATCGTAGCTTTATCGGAAAACAATTTATTTTCACTGATATAGGAATTATTTAAAAGCGCAATAACAACATATTGCCATGGGTAAATTGAAGATGGTGGGATGGGTAGCATGAATCTTATAAGACTGAAAGTTTCATGAATTTCTAAAGTTTTATTAATTTTATGGCAGTCTTACTGAAATAGTATGTTTCACAGTAATTAATACTAAATTGTACTTGCTGAAGCTTCATTTAATTATAGCTTACATTTTCTATTACAGTTTCATATCAAACCATCATACAGTCACTGATTAAATTCGACAACAAAGGCGGTAAAATTAAAGAGTGGAATTTTGTGGAATTTAATAAATATACAGAGGATTTTCAGAAAAATTCTGATTATATAAATCGAATACAATTTCCCTTAGGGAATTTTCGGTGTGTTTCAGAATAAATACTGTAATGCCTTATAATGTAAAAAAACGTGAAGAGAAGAAATACGAGCTGCGTTTCTTATCTGAGGGTTTGAAAATATGTGGTATTATATTACATCCTCATCCATCGTAGGCATAAATATTTAATGAGCTTTTTAGGTATACAAATTCAAATAGCTTTTATTACCGATCGAAACGAAGCAGGTATACATTTCTATTAAAGTTTTGTAATTTTTAAACATACATTATAACAATAATCGGTATATCTTATAAATGAGTTAAAAGTTAAAGCAATATATCAATTCCAAAAGTCATTCTTTATCAAATATAAAAACATATCTCAATTTACAGTCTATAGTTTACCAAGGTATAAAATAAATGTCAGTAACGTTTTGGAAGTTGATTCAGGTCTTTTCATATTTACGACAATTTTATTACAGACATTTATCTGCGATATTCGAGTAGAGACGACAAATAGCCTGAAAAAGGCGAAACCGTTTACACATACCATAAAAATGGACAACCGCCTTAATAATGAAACCCCTGTTTTGAATGCATCTTAACTTTTCTACCTTGAAAGTTTCTTAGGGTATGTAAATAATAAGTAAAATTTTAATTAAAAATTTGTTTTCTTCATTACGTTTACTAAAGCTACTACAGGATAAAAACCTTTTGAAACGTTTTCATTAATTTCGTTTTTTGTTGTGTATCTGCAGGAGAAAGATGGTTTCATTGCTTTTAGTAAAATTGGGTTTAAAATAAATTTCTCGCATTTTCTCTTAAATTAATTTTGTTATGTCCTAGAAAATTAAATTGAGTTAACTTCTTAGTTTTTTTATTAACTATAATCAACAGAAGAAACTTGCTGCAGCAAATCTGAACAAGTAATTATATTAATGAGAGATAATCAGTATATTCAAGTATTGCAAGTTCTAACCTTAAAAACATAATCATTGTATAACAGTTTTAATTTATTGTCTTCACTTGTGAAGTGAGCCTTTAATATAAATTTGATTGTATTTGAGCCCTAAATGTTTGCGAATCAACAGTGCCAGAGCTTGAATGTCCGACCTCAGGATGTCCGGTCTTTTCCAGTTGCAATTAATTTGCTTTATTGCGATACGTAGATCTCTGTCAACGGATTTCGTTTCCTGACTGCTTGAATTGAAAATGACTTTGGAAATTGTAGGAAACGTATACAGAATGTTTTAGTTCCAGATGGTTATCAGAAACTACATAGATCATGGAACAACTTTATATTCTTAATAAACGCGTAGCTGAAAATGTACAGCATTAAAGCTCAGTTGCATGAGTTTCAAAAGTGATGGTAATAAAAAATAAAGCTTGTCTTACAAAAATGTTTATAATTCTTTTATTTGTAAGTTTGTAACTGTACTATGTTAGTTTAATAAATGTGAATGCCAAAAGTACCAAGTTCATCCATCGAGTAAGAAATTACTACAAACTAAATGTGTAGATATCAATTAAAATTCATGTGATAAGTAGTGTTTTACATATAAACTTGAAGATATTCCCTAAAACTTGATCATTACAATTTTGTGCACGTAAAACGTCTGAATATAGATTCTACACCGTTCTCATAACAAAACCTTTTCCCATTCTACAACTTCCTTTAACAACCGTTATTAAAAGGAACGTATACTTTCAGTAAAAATTGTACATCTTATTACTTTTTGTTATTTGAAAACTCTTGGTGGTTTAATAAAAAATGGAATAGCATTCAAATGAAGAAGAATTTTATTTCATCTGTATTTATGAACAACGTAATGTCGAAAGAAAACGAACATATAAGGCTGAAAATAAATTTGCATTTTAGGGTGTCTGAAAACCTTGCAATCATTTCCCTTTTAACTTCGTAACAGAGAATGGAAAGCCAAGAAAGTGCAGGCACATGGAATACATGTACTTATAAAGCATAAATAAAATCAAAACGTACCCGCTACGAAAGAATAAACTTGAGTGCTCCTGAATAAAACAGCAGCAAAAAGGTCGTGTATATTATGTATTGAAAATCATGTTAGGAAGCATAGATTGTCTTTGGAAATGATAAGAAATAAAGTTTCAATAATAAAGTATTTTTCGTTACATTAAGACTGATCAAAATTGAAACGTTTTAGAAATAAACTGGAGTATAAGAAACAGAAGAGTATAAATACGGAAATGAGATTCTGAAAATTATGTAGAATTGGAAAAGTATATGGGAAAACAGAAAGGAGAATTATGAATATTACTTCGAGGATATTGTCTCATTTCTTGTATTCTTCTGCGAAATAGAACTGTAGATCAAAATTTATTACCGCACCTAGCTAGTAGTTAACGTTAAAATTAATGTAAAATTGCTTTTATCGCAAAATTTAGTGTTGAACTTAAAATAAAATTTTCATGAAAACTTTTAGATATATTTTATCGGGAGCAACGAAAATTTATTTCGGGTAAACTCTACTGGGGTTTAGCACGTTTTAGTAATAATTGACTCATTTATATTTAATTGATGTTAAACAGGAAAAATAAAAAATTGTTGTAGCTGTAAGATAGAATTAGTAACTTCTTTTAATTATTTCCTCGTCATTATATAAATTTTATGTTTTTTTTTGTTATTTGATACTAAAGAAAACTGTACAAACTGGTACCGTAATGAATTTTAACCACATCAACAACTAGTCCAATTAATAACAGTCCTATAACAACATTAGTTTACTAAAATTGTATTTGGTTATCCAAAACCAGAACTTAAACTTTCAATGAAAACATATAAATCTCAAAAGCAACGACATAATTTATGTTCTTGCTAATAAACTTATATCTCAAACGGTTTAAACTTTCTTATTAGCTCATTATTTAAGAAACAATGCGAAATATTGGAGTAAAACTTTTTCTTGGTATTGCTGCAAAGGATTTATTATTATTTCATTTTTGTAGTCAAGACCCTGATCAGGGAAAAAGTTTCCAGAGAAGAAAATACGTTTTTTAGAAAATAAGACTGCCACTGAAAAAATAAATCTTGTTAACTTAAAAATGCCCGAATTTATGGTATCATGCAAGATTTCCATAAGACAAGCTCGTTTCATTACAGGTCTTCTGTGTCTCCACAGTTGAAATCCTAAATGTTATTTAAACTAAATAAATATCAATTTTGCACAGTTTTACGCAACATACGTAAGGACGTCACTATCAATATTCCCTGCAGACTTGGCAGAAACTTCCTACTTACACAAAATTCATTTTGTATAAGAAAGGTTCCATACAGACAGTAAGTAGTAACTCTTCTGATACGAACTCTTGGGCGAGAAGCAGAATGCAACTTTAACTTGTAACTTCTAAAACCACGCAGTTCAGTAGGTTAGAGGTTAAGACACCCGACGTGACATAAAAGATGAGGTTAGACTCCTGTCCGAGTTGGGAATTTTTAAAAACTAATTTAAGTTTTAAAAAAGCTATACATAAGAAAAACTTTATTTATTATAATAACAAATTAATATTAATGAATGTATAAAATAACAAATTTGAAAATTCTAGCTTAACTATTATGTAATAAGAAACAAATGTAATAATAAACATAAGAAGATAAATTTTTGTTTTCCAGAAACCGTTAGTACAAATTGAAATTAATAGGAGCCTTAAAGCTTTGCTTTTTATTACGACTTCTTCTGATAAATAAATAAAACCCCGTGCGTTGTACTGTGTTCAATATGTTTGCTGGCAGAATAACTAAGAGGTGTATACTGGTCGATTTTAAATATAACATTGAGCAAGAAATTGTATTATGCAATACATGAATAAGTTGTCAATAAATATCATATCGATATAACAAAATTTACACAATTGATTTTAGATAATAGGGTGATAATGATAACACAAAGCTTAACTTGAATAACCTGTACTTATGTTATATTCTATTTTAAATCTTGAAATGTAACATACATACTGTATTAAGCTATACAAGGCTTGGTTTGCACGTAATATCTGTTGGAATTGTCTGTAAAAACATACATTGCATAAACGGCCTTTGATGTAACTAATCTACTATTGTATTTTCACTGAATAAGTACATGGGGTGGAGCTAAGCAAATGTGTCCAAAAGAAAAGAAGAATGGTGCAGTGTCAGAGATGTGCTGATTATATTCATTGTTGGTCAGCTGACGTGATTTCCGTCCGAAACTAGTCTACTGCGTACATTCGTGACATTCATATTCTTTTTATTTGCAATATATCTTAATTTGGGAGTATTACAGGACGATGAAGAAATATAAATTGCCAATCCTTGGTGAAATACCGGACTAACCGACAGACAAAATATTAAAGAATCAAGCAAAAATGAAGGGTTTGTGTTTGTAATGCGAGCCAGTTGTCTATTTAGGGACTGAGAGAATTGTATGGAGTAGGTTGTGCTTGCTGTATTCTTATTTCGAGCAGGTCTAAGTGTAAAGAGTGGTGCGAAGATTTGCTGTTGGGAATATTAAAAAAATATATTCACTGATGCAAATCGCTTCAATTATGTAAGAACCACAAATAACGGCGCTATAAAACGTCAAAAATACACTATGTCGCTTTTCTTGAAATAGTTGTACCGACAAACAATTGAAGATCGATTGAACCGCACTTATTAAACTTTATACTCTAGCCTAACCAACAAAAAAAACAGCCTGGCATCTATACAACTTTCCTTTCCCGAGATACAACACAAAACGCTCCATTTTTGGTTTTCCGGGGATGGGGAGAGAAAAACAAAAGCTGCATAGGAGGGTTAGTTCTATATGCAACTCAAATTCCAAGTGATTCAGTCAAACTATAAGATTTTTGTGAATTTTATTTCACACCGAGCCGGACCAGCATGGCACGGCGGCTTTTTCTCTCAAAAGGTGCCCTGGGGCACCCTAAGATTCATGCTAAATTTCCTCCTCTTAGTTCGTCTCGTTCTCGCTCTATGATTTATTTTCGTTCGAATTTGAAATCCCTCTAGCGCTGCTCCTGCATGAGAGAATTATGTTTTAACACTTGTCACACACAGGACAACTGTAGGTATCAACATCCTAAACCAGGTTTCGATATCTAACAAAAATACTCATCTTCCTTGCGCCTATGGAACCAACTCGACTTTGATTAGCTCGAAACAATGGCGGCCGCAGATCAAACACAGCTCAGACTCCTTGATGCCGAGAATTAAAGTCCACACGGTCTTTTTCATCTCTGCTCCCCTCTTTTTTACCTGGAGCGGGGCAAAGGTGCATGGTCACTATTAGACCCTAGCGAGATCATACATGCAAAAAACATCAAAATCATCGGCCTGGTGATTTTCAAGATTTGGAAAATGAGTAGTGCGAAAAAATGCCATTTCGGCTCTTTGATCCGTTCGTTCTCCGAATCTATGAGGTGGTTAATGAAAACCTCTTAGATGGAGACTGGCACCGGGTGCGGTTGAAAGGGAAAGCATGATCTTGATTTAAAACATCATTTTATACTTCTGGTCTGTAATCTAGTCTGTGATATGATAGACAAGCATCACGGAAACAAAAATGGTACCACATAGTGATTCAAGGTTTATTTGCTAAATTTTAGGAGTGTTGACTTATTTTCAGTTACATTAAGTATATCGATCACTGTGATTACTGTAGAGGTGTTCTTCACATCTCACAGTGGAAATCTATGGGAATGTAAAAAAGATACAATTTCGACCAGATTGGGCTAAATTGTCAGAATTTGCCGCTTACTAATAATCAGAGATACAAATAATTACTTAGGGTATATTTGTTTTCAAAATATCTTCAAAAAACAAAGCGATTTAAATTTCACTTTTGACTGTTTTGTAGTATATTAATAAATTAATTACACATTGGTAGGGCCTCTTTTCGTGGCTGTGAAATTTATGGTAGCATTCATTTTGGTATTAATTTTGACAGGTACATATAAACTTGTTTATAGTTTCTTCATTAAAATTACCAAACTCTTAAAACGAGTTATTCTAATCTTGAACTGCACATTCGATACAAATTTATTAATACTCAGATATTAAGTGAACGACATTTTCAAGAATAACCCGAACCACCATGCTATTTGCCAAAACTTGATAGTGTAACAGTTTTAAACATCCCAGAGCAAAGTATAAAAATCAAACAGGAAACGAAAACAAACAAAATAGTCTGAACATGGTAAGCCTTATGAAGCCTTTATTGTCAGATGAATATTTGGATATTATGGTCGGATATTTAACAGAAATAATGAACAGTACTAACCTGGAAAATCTCGGAGGAAATAGGAAACGAAGTGGTTGTTTGCACGTCCGACGTGAAAATTGTCCCTTAAATGTCTGACGTAAAAAACAATAATTAGACGTCCGATGCGACATAAATGCTGTCTGATTAACATAAAAAATAGTATCGATATAATATTGGATAATTGTTCATGATTTTAAAATCAGTCTAATTTTATTTTATTTATTCTTAAATTAAGAATAGCAATTTTAGTTAAATATAAATTTGTTTATAGAGAAAAAACGATTTTGTTTGAAATCGTCAATAAATTAATGGAAATAATCAGTAAAGCAAATGGAATTTTCAATAAAGATTCTTTTTTTATACAATCTTGTTGCTCTGCAACCTATACCTATATTACGTTTATAAACGTCAAATTAATTTAATGTCAAGTACATAACCTAAAAATTAAGTATTATTATTTCAAATTTTATTTATTAATCTTACGATTTCGGAAAAAATTTAATGTGTATCTCGCCAGTAAAGTTTCTTTTTATTACTCACGTGGTAAAAAATTCAACTTTACTGGCTTGAAAACAAAATTTATCTGTGTTCAATTTTTTTTTACTACAATGTTGTTCATTTGTCGAGGCGCTAGCTGAAACAAATAACCACGCGAGTAATAAGTAAAAAAAAACTTTAGCGACGAGTTACACTTTAAATTCTTTCTAAATTGTAAAATAAATATATAGAATTGAAACAACAGTACTTAATTGTTAGGTTGTGTTGGTTGCTATTCACACAATAATTAATTTGACGTTTACAAATGTTTTATTTCTTATAGGTATAGATTACGCAACAACAAAATCGTGTACAAATAAATCTCTTTATTGAGAATTTCGTTTACTGACGATTTTGATAAATAACAATTAATATAAACATTAGAAACAGAAATTTGTATTAATTTTCAATTTATCTTTTTCTTTCGGGGTAAACCGATTGTAGTAATAGCCCTTCCTCGCAATGATTACCACCTATATGTTATTTTTATTCTCGCACCAGTTCGCACCGATATCATCAAAGGTAACACGAACACTATTTTCCATGTCGTCTACGCGTGAATACTGTTTTTTATGTCCCATCGGACGTTTAATTATTACTTTTTGCGTCGGATGTATAAGGAACAATTTTCACGTCGGACGTGCAAATAGCCACTTCCAATAGGAAAACCCGCGTCGAAGTACGAAGTTGTCTCAATTTATGGATCGGAATTGGACAACCAAAGTGATCAAGTTTTTCATTTTTTGTGAAACACTCGTCCCTAAGAAATATCTTAATGTTATAAGAAATAATGCTCTTGATTGTTTTGATAATGAACTTCTTCTGGTTTGAGTCCAGTTGACCATTTTCTTACTTCTCTCATGCTTATGATGAGAGCCTAGCATTTTAATTTTACTGGTATAAACACGTGGTAGGTATTAGTCTGAAGTACCTAAAGTGATTCGAAATTACGGGAGCAGTTTATACAACCTGTCAATAATGTGTAAAACATTCATTATTACGATTAATACTCATTGGGTTTTTGCTATGCATTTAATTATAATTAAATAGTAGTAAATATAATAGTATATTATTCAAGGAACACACAATGCCCATTATGTGCGAGTCGAATACGACGTTTTATTTACGATTCTAACACTTCTGAGGAAGATGTGGAGGTGAACTTCCCTGAGGGAGGCGATGTCCAAATTCTTGACGAAAGTAAGCATTCACCCGTCATAAATAGGCAACCAACATTACAGGATCCGAAGTATTTTTGTGCATCGGTAACTAAGCTGGCTTTGCAGTTGTTTATTATTTCCAGATTTCTTTGTTTCCAAAGTCAAAAATTGTAAGTTGATATTTCTTGCACGCCTCCACAATTGAGATTATAACAATTTCTATTTTTTTTATATTTATAAATAGGCAACCAACAAAACACTGCCAGTGAATAAAATCCATAAAACACTAGTGTTTTATGAGTATGATTATATCTCTATGGTTACGCGTATAACGACTATATTATTGAAGAGTCGTTGATAAATAAATATTTATTTAATATCACCAAGTAAACTATTTACCAGGTGTATACCTATGAAATGAGACTTTCAGCTATTAGACCACAGATGTCGCTAGGAGTATTTTTAAACTGTCCCAAATGTCTTATTTTTTTCGTCTGTCATCTGTCAACAATATTCAATTCATTGTTTGTGATGTTTCATACAACAACGCATTTTTTTCGCTCTTAAAAATGTCGAATTTCGTGCCTTCAAACTACGATTTGCGGACATCGTTGATTTTCTGTTATAAATTGAAGAAAAACGCTTCTCAAGCTCATCAAATGCTTATAGAAGCTTACGGTGGACATGCTCTAAGCAGAGCACAGTGCTTCAGGTGGTTTGAAAAATTTCGAAGTGGTGATTTTAGCGTGGAGAACGAGGAACGTGGCCGGCCACCGAAAAAGTTTGAGCACACCGAATTGCAAGCATTGTTGAATGAAGATGATGGTCAAACGCAAGAAATGATGGCAGAGCAGTTGGGAGTGACCCAAAAAACCATTTGCAAACGTTTGAAAGACATGGGCATGATTTTAAAGGTCGGAAGATGGGTGCCGCATGAACTGACTGAAAGGCAGCAAGAGAACCGAAAAACCACTTGTGAAATGCTGCTCTCCCGGTTCAAAAGGAAGTCTTTTTTGCATCGAATCGTTACGGGTGTATTTCTCCAATCCCAAGCGTAAACGATCGTATGGTCCGCCCGGCCACAAGCCAAAATCAACGGCCAAACCAAATCGCTTCGGCCGCAAGGCAATGCTGTGTGTTTTCTGGGATCAGAATGGTATGATTTGGTACGAGCTATTAAAACCAGGTGAAACAGTTGACGGTGCACGCTACCAACGACAATTGGCCGATTTGAACAGCGCTATACACCGAAAACGCCCAGAATATGCCGATCGGCGTCACAAAGTAATTTTTCTTGATGACAATGCACCACCACATCGAACAAGAGCGACCCGTGGATTGGTGGAGACGTACGATTGGGAACCGCTGGTGCATGCGGCTTACTCACCAGACTTGGCGCCTTCCGATTATCATTTGTTTGCATCGATGGGCCACGCACTTTCCGAGCAGCGCTTCAATTCTCACGAAGAAGCCAAAAAATGGCTCGATGATTGGTTTGCGGCCAAAGACGGCCAATTTTTTTGGCGCGGCATTCACAAATTGCCTGAGAGATGGGTAAAATGTGTCGCTAGCGATGGCTATTATTTTGAAGATTAAATTTGTAACCATTTTTTGTTAATAAACGTTTAAAATTGAAAAAAAAAGTCTCATTTCATAGGTATACACCTAATAATAGTGATGTAGACTAATCAGTATTATAATTGTTTAATATTAAATATGATTGGAGTACTAGGTATAAATAAATGCAGAATTATCTTAGAACTCTTTATTAATAAAAGTACAAAACAAAAAATAAAACTTGTAACACAAAATAATTATGAATTCAACAATTAGAAAATAAATCTTATACGGTCATTTCCTAATTGTCTGATCCTAGTTTTACATACGTAATTATCTGCGAACGTGATTCAATCGTGATTTATGAAGAATGATATGATCCCGCATCAAAACACTTTTAATATAATTTCCCTATATCCAACAAAAGAGAACCTTTGGAATCTTAGGCTTCAAATAAACAGCTTTCTTGCGAAAGGGTTTGATAATGAAACAGACTTGTTAACTGCAACTCGTTGACATATGCTTTGACATAAACTGCATACCACTACATATTGTGCTGCACACAACAGCGGCGACAGCACGGGATCTGCATGGTCGAAAATCTGTATGGCCGTATAAAATGGTTTATACCTATAGCAAAAGGCATTGCTAACTTTATACTAAAGTTTTAAAGTTATTACTTTACGAGTATAATAACTAGATAGTTATCTTAAATTAACCACTCTTTTTTATAATTTCTGAATGGGTTCAAGTAATTCAATTCTTAACGGCTAGATTACGCATTTTAAATTCACGAATCAAGGTTTTTACCTATACCCAAAATTTAATAAACAGTATGAAACTGACGTTAAGAATACCATTGTATAAAACCATTTTTTCAGTGTATCTCAAAAGTTTTCAGCTATACACAAGTAAAATAAAGGCCGACATAAAAGGGGAGAGATTAGGGTTAGGGTTCAAATTTATTCCCAAAAACCTAATTGATTGTTGTTTTAATAATTGTATTGTTTGTTACTATGTCTGTCTTGTGAGTTGGAATTTAACTCCAAGAAGATAAGACTATGTTCAGTGTATGTGTGTGTGTGAGAGAGAGATAAGATTATTGAATAAAATGTATACTAAATGTTTAAAACTCGTCTTAACAGAATCACCTACAATTATAAAAATGTATCCCTTGAATGACAGAAGTTTAAAGTAATTTTTATGATAAATATAACGATCAAAATGGTTGGTTGAATTAATCAGAGAAATATCATTTGGTTTTGATAGTAGGAAGAAAAAAACATAGAACACAGGATAAAATAGGAAGGGATACTGAGAAAAGCAAAAAATAAATGACGATTCAAGTATACTGTATATAAAATTACATGCGAATGTACATGTTTCTAATTTAACAACAGATATGCATAAATAACGTATATTATTAAGAAGATATGACTTTTGTAAACTTTTAAATTATAAACGTTGTATTATCTTAAAAGAAATTACTATAACCATGGTGTTATTTAATCTAAACTAATTAGAAGTAAATCTAACTTATTTTTACTTTTCCAAAAATTTGTTATACGAGGGCGGTTCAGTAAGTACCCGTGTTTGACGACAGAAGGCGTTCCTGAGGGAAGTTGGTGTTATCATCGTGTGCTGCCATTTAGCAAACGACGGTATAACAAATTGCAGACTGATTGATAGGTTAATTTGGATTTGACAGCCATTTGAGTAAGACGTGTTTCGTGATTTTAGCTAAGATGGAAAAAGAGCAGTATCGTTCGGTAATTCGCTTTCTGTTTTTGGATGGGAAAAAATGCGAGGAGATAAAAGCAAAGTTGGATGCTGTTTATGGGGACACTTCGCCATCTATGACCACAGTTAGATATTGGTTCAACGAATTTAAACGTGGGCGAACATCCGTTTTTGATGAGGAGCGACCAGAACGCCCGGCAGACGTGGTTACCGAGGAAATCATTCAAAAAGTCCACGACATGATTCTCGCTGATCGACGAACGAAAGTGCGTGAAGTAGCAGAGGCCGTAGGTGTGTCGACCGGAACGGCAATTAATATTTTACATGATAAGTTGGCGATGAAAAAATTGTCGGCGCGATGGGTGCCGCGATTGCTAACGGTGGACAACAAGCGGATGCGGCTGTTAACTTCGAAGCAGTGTTTGGAGCAATTTAAGCGAAATCCGAAGGAGTTTTTGCGTCGAGTTGTCACCGTTGATGAAACCTGGATTCATCATTACACACCAGAAACTAAGCAACAATCAAAACAATGGATTTCTCCCGGTGAATCTGCTTCAAAGAAGGCGAAGATGGTTCCATCGGCCGGAAAGGTCATGGCGACGATTTTTTGGGATGCGAACGGCGTCATCCTCATGGATTTTTTTAGAAAAAGGAAGAACGATCACTGGACAATACTACAGTGAGTTATTAGACAGCTTCGACAAAAAATTGAAGGAGACACGGCCGCATTTGGCGAAAAAGAAGGTGCTGTTTCACCACGATAACGCACCAGCACATTCATCCGGAGTTGTCGCCGCCAAACTGCATGAATTGCGTTATGAATTGCTGCCGCACCCCCCGTATTCATCCGATCTGGCTCCCTGCGACTTTTTCTTGTTTCCTAACATGAAGAAATGGCTCGCGGGAAAAAATTTAGCTCAAACGAGGAAGTCATCGTCGAGATAGAGGCGTATTTTGGAGAGTTCGACAAATCTTATTTTTTGGAGGGGTTAAAAAATGGCAGGAACGTTGGGAGAAGTGTATATTTCTAAAAGGAGACTATGTTGAAAAATAAAATAAAAATTTTTGAAAAAAATTGTGTCTTCATTTCTAACACGGGTACTTATTGAACCGCCCTCGTAATTTAGTATAAAAATTTATAGTCAGATTCATCAACACAGTTTTATTTTAGACTTGGGTCTAAGTTTGTTTTATAATCATGAAAACACAATAAAATCAGATCTAGATCTGGTATTAAGCTAAAACGCTTTTAGTGAATCTGGCTATATGTTTATGTTTAACTACTAAGTATTTAAAATAATAAGTTCAATTGAAAAACCTATAAACAACTTGAATAGTGTATTTAAAAATTGTGAAAATATGAAACCCAAACTTTAGAAAGTATTAGATACTAGATTAGAATAATCATTGATAATAAAATAAGAATAAAGTATTTGCAGTTAGCATTTGCTATTTTGTCTTAAAAGACTTCGTATACACCACATCATTTTATTGTCAATTTAGACTAATGAATATCAATTTATCGCTGTTATTTGTAATTTTCATAGTAGACTGCTGAACTGACAGTGACATAATTTCTATTTTAATTTTTTAATTTTGGTTTTCAATATTATAAACTACTTATTTTTAAGCTTAATGGAATGGAACAATAAGCTTTTATAAGGAGAATAAGGTACAGTCATCTACGAAAGTAATGTTCTGATTTTTTTTAAAAAGCACATTTGCAAACTTTTAATCTTCTTATGTATTTATATTTTTCAATTAAATTCTTCGTTCCTATACGTATAGCAGCATTTTTTGAAATTAAAGTAAGCATCTCTGTTTATTTATCTGTAATTAGGACATTAACTTTGTGGATGGCTATTTTTTAAATGTTGCTAATATAAGACAATTATGGCAGTTTTGTAAAACTTAATTTTTCAAGATTTTAGGTTTTATTTCTTTTAAATGTCAGTTTGCCATACAGAAAAAGTTTTTTCCTTAAATAAGAAACTGACAACGTTCAAAATGCTCGGACTTAAAATTTACTCCAAGATTAGAATTAATTAATATTAAACCTTCTACTTACTTTGTGATTTTTAAGATTTTTAATGGCAGTTGATTTTGTTTTGTAAACAGTAGTTACACTAATTTAAAAAAGAAAAAACATCCTGGAAAGAAGACCAATGTCAATGGTTAAAATAAACTGAAACATTAAGTTAATCATTTACTAAATATTAATAATTTAAATGGAGGACATTTGCACGCCTTAATTTAGAGTTTTAAAATTCTAATAACCGACAAAATAAGTTAAATTTACAAAAAATTCTTTTGGCGTTCAACAGATTACAATTTGGAATTTGGGTGAAACTTTTCATATTCATCAAAGGAAAGTTAGTTGTAAATATTTTTGATTTTAATTTTAATATTGCTTTTTGGCCCACATACCACTGCAGTGTATTTCCTATCAGCTGTTGCTTTACCAAAGAGAATATTTTAATTATAAATGTGTTTTGTACGTATTCCTTCACTTGGTGTTTACGTTGCCGTCTGCAGTTTCTATTTTGGTGTTATTGACATTTAATTAAAAGAAGAATTTTTAAAAGTTTGCAAGTTTGTTAGGTAAATTCATTTCCTTAAAAGTTAATTACGCTTTTTATTCGAAGTAAGCATGTTGAATGAAGAATAATCTTTAAAGTTGAAATGAGTCTACAGTCGCTAAAATTAGAAATTAAACAAAAACCATGTTAATTTGTTCTTATTAAGAAAAACTTGACTTTCAGTATGCTTCGTACGTCTACAACTGATTAACCGTATCGATGTCCTTTATGTGATAACATAAAATAAATTATTTCTGAGTTTTTAAATTAATGGAATATAATAACTTGTTTAAATAAAACTAAAACTAATTAATTAAACTTATTTTGGCAAACTTTATAAACTTTACTAACTTGCACTTCCATGTAACCTTTCTTGTTAATTTCAAGTGTATCAAATTTCAAAGCAATCTTTGTCTTTAGTTTGTGGTAAGGGTACCATTGTTAGCAGTTTGTGGAAACTATTAAAGGCCTGTAATATAATAAGGATGTGATAATTTAATTACGTTACGCTAAGCTGTACGAGAGTATAGTGTATTTTACGTAGATGCGAGCCGAGCACTTGTTGAACATCTCTAAACCTGTTGCTTTTAGCCTGTTACAGCTGCAGAACAAAATAACAATCATTTCTCCAACCCTACGTGAGCTTTTTGATATCTAGCAAAAAGTATCCTAAACAATCGCACAAAACGTGCCAGTGCAATAACTGGAGCATGTTATCGCGAAAACTCGAAGCCTTTCCCTTCATAAACTGTATTTCTTCAGTTTTCTTGTTTTCCTTTCAATACTTTATTAAATAATAAATTCTAATTCGAGAAATTTTATAGCTTTGAGTTTTATAAATCTGGCAATTCCAGTTTACTACGACCTGTCTAGTTATGTTGCTTATTGACAAGTGACAAATGTCCTTTTGCTATTTCTAAGCTCTACGTTAAAATATAGTTCTTGCTTTATGCCTTTCCATCATTTTAATTCGATTTCAAACTACTATGTTGAATTTTTTAGAGTAATAAACTATTAAGTCATTCTATTGTTCCATTTATAAAAATGTCAAATTAAGTTTTAATAATTCTTCTCCACTTCTTTTGTTCACTTAACAGGAAAGTCGCTAAAAATATATCCAATCACTGAATTTTCCAAAATTCTCGTAACGCGAGCAAGCTGTTTCTTCACAAACGAAAAAGGAACAAGAGATTCGTAAACACTCGATGGATCTTCGCTGACATAATTTATTACAGAAAAGGGAAACTAATGGTTCAGTACTATACCCGGAGGTCTTGAGCTCCATCGATTCGGTCCTGCCGGCTGATTGACGGACCGTAGCAGGTCCAGAAATCAGCCGGAGCGTCCAACATGCGGCTTTCAACGTGCAATTAAGGTCTCTTTATTTAGTAAAAGGAAGATTGACAGCATGCACATTTAAAAGTTAACCAACCATCCTTATACGAGCGCTTTCGTTCTGTGCCGCAGAATTAATTGCTTTACTAATAGTCTATATGTACAATAACTGGATCTTTCTTTTGCTATTGTGCTCAAATAAACCATTAAAATCGTTTTGTAATGACTTTGTTCCCTGGTCTATATGAAAAGTTCGAAATTGCCCGAACTTTCGTTCTGAATAGCGTCCACAGATTTCTTTTCTTGCCCGTTCGAGTTTGAAGAACTCATCAAGTTGTGAAACTAATTTGTAAGGCTGTCCACATATAAGACGTTCTGATCGGAATGTCTAAAAAGCACATTAAAGACTTAAGAAAATTAATTATTAAAGTGAAGTATTATTTGGACAATGTAAAGTAACTACAGTTTTTAAAAAAGCTAACCGAACGGTTTTGAATAATTTTAATAAGCGATGATAAATGATTTTTAAAGCTACACTGACATAAAATTTTCCACCTTTTTCCATCTAATAATCCACCATTCATAATTTATAACCACTCTTCAGAAACGCTTCAACCCTTAATTTCCATTTTTTTCTAGACCATTATTTCGAGGGATTCTTGATAATTACATGTAAATTTTGAATTCAACATTTCTTTGCAGAAAAAGTGGACTTTCAGACCTGTTAGCAGAATAGCAGAACATTTCCATTGAAATGCTTATCGAAAATATCGAGCAGTATATTTTTAAGATATAAACGAGAAAAATACTGTTTGGACGTTTGAAGTATCTGTAGTATTATGTCAAACTTCTAAGGCTTATTTTATTGTACGGAACAGACTTTTCTTAACAGGGAAACTCTACAAAAGTCGTAGGAAACGTATAAAAGTTAGGTAGAAATACGAAATTTCAGAAATGTTAGACGTTGATTAAATATAGCTAAAGTATTAAGTTCTCCAAATAATATCAAATGACATTTCTAATTCCTAAAACTATTTTTCTCTTATAAGGTACATGAATAATCTTATGTAATATGTGTGAAGTTATAATTTAATCCTAACAGAAGGCAGAATTTGGATTTACAAAAGGGAGGTGAATGACATGCGGGATTTGTCAATAAAGATGTTGTGGGTTTAGTAACGGGCTTACTCATGATGGTCGTTAATTACGTAATACTAAAAGCGACAGTGTGGAAAATGTTTTGAATTAGAGATACATCCTTCAAACTGTATTTTGCAAAATTATTGTAAGTCGGTTCGATTGAAACGTTTTAAAGTCGGTGCACCGAAGAGAGTCCCCAAATCATAACAAGAAAAAAATTATCTAGCTTGGAAATCAATTTATTGGTGACTTTGTTTTCTCAAAATATCTCACTGTTTAACCTTTAACCTTTCGGTGTAAGACTATGGAGTTGAGTTTGTTATCTTTGGGGTTATTGTTTTACAGTTACTTCTGTTTAAAGCCAGTCTTCCTACACTAGACCGCACTATACTCCTTCTTTCTGTTGCTTTTTTCATTGCATCACTCCACGTTTTTCTTGGTCTTCCTCTTTTGTCTTCCCTGCATTCTAGCAGTAAACACTTTCTTTACTATTTTTTCTTCTCCCATTCTGTGTATGTGGCTCAACCAGCCCAGCTGTCTTTCCTCCATTATTGTTGTTAAGGGGATTACAATTCAATCGTTGTCTAAACTCCTCATTTCTGATCCATTCATTGATTTCCGCGTCCAATTTACCATCTTCCTCTTTTCAAAAACCCAGATATTTGCATCTTTCAACTTGTTTTATCTGATGGCCGTCTATACTAATGCTGTAGCTTTTGTATTTAGGGGATATTACCATTGTCTTATATTTATTTTAATATTAACTTTTGTACTTAGTTCATCTTTCAAAATATCTATGTTTCCGTTGTAGGTTTTGCTCTGACTCCGCTACCACTACCATATCATTAGCGAACAATAGTTGGTGCAATTCTACAATTTTCACTTTCCACTTTCCAATCTTGTACATTTTAATTTTTCCTTTTGACTTTTCTACAGCCTTGTTGAACACCATAGTAAAGAGCAGTGGGCTTAACACGCACCCCTGTTTTAAACCTAGTTTACTTTCAAAAGTTTCGGATTTCTCGTGGTTCATTCTTATAAAGTTTTTATTATCTTTCTACATTGCCTTTAGGATTTCAATCTCTTGCTTTCTTGCGCCTCTTTTTCCACAGTTTTTCATACTTCTTCTTTTTTGACCTTTTCCATGTCTATAAAACACACGTGCATTTCTCTACCTTTTTGCATGGCTTTTTCACTTGCTTGTCTGAGAATAAATATTATGTCTTAAGTATTTCTCTCTTGCCTGAACCCATATTGCGTATCTTTTATTGATTTTTCAACATGCTCTCCAATTCTTTGTTTCATATTCTTCCTAGAATTCTTTCTGGTATGCTTGTGAGTATTATGTCTCTATAATTACTATAATCTTTTGTATCCCCTTTTTTGAATAGTGATTTAATAATATCCGTTTCTATTCTATTGGTAAAATTCTAGACTTCGTTATCTTGTTGAGTAATTCTAGTAATTTACTTTCTCCACCTTTTCCATAAATCTGATCATTTCTGGCGTTATGTCATCACTTTCCGGTGCATTTCCCAACTTTATTTTTGATATGGCTTTTTTTAGCTCCTGTTCTATAGTTTGTTCTATCTCCCGTTTATCACTCTCGTTTTGCCACTGTTGTACTATTTTGTATTCTTTAGCTTCGTTAGTCCCAGTCAATTTTTTTACCTTTGATATTTTTTAAATGCGCATGGTTTCTTATTCCTTAATTGCTTCATTGTGTTACAAAATAGCTGTAGTGATCACTATCATTTTTGGCTTGCCTTATTACCTTTACGTTTTTTACTAAATTTCAATTCTTTTTTTTTTGTATTAAGAAATAATCGATTATTGATCTTTCGTTTTTACTCTTTTCCTCTCTAGTAAATTTATGGATCTGTTTGTGTCAGAACTTAGAGTTAGTTGTTATACAGTTGTTTTCTGCAAAGAATTTAATCAATCTTACACTATTATTGTCTTTTGTCAGTTCTTTCTTCAATTGCAGTTTTCCATAATAATCAGGTTTGTGCCTGCATTGTCTACTGCTGCTTGTAGTGAATAATAAAATTTCTCTTCTATCTCTTTCAGTTTTGCACAAATACGTCCAACTGTCTTTTCTTGCGACTGTAATATTTTTCTGTTTTTGAATTTTTTTGGTACTATGCTTTTCACATACTCTTTCTTTATGATTAGTTCTACACCTTCTTATTTATTAGTGACTTTTTTTTCTCATCACTGTTTACTAGATGAGTATTTAGTAAAAACGAAAATCATTAAATCTGGTACAGAAAAAATGGAAAAAGAAAAAAAGGAAAACTTTGTAAATAGAACGCTTACTTCATTTCCATTCAGTTGACTAGCTCGTTCTAAATCAAGAATGACGTCAGATTACTACATCTTCTTTAATAACTCGTGAATCGCTAAAAAAAAGGTCCAAAAGGTGTTCATACAAACCTCTAGTTGCTCTGCATAACTTAGGTATGATTTTGTACTTTTTTGAATTTGTCATATTTGATTTCTCGCTACGCTACCAATGCTGTAGTGATATCCATAAATGCTATCCGCAATTCTTTCCTTTTCTCTAAGTTCTCTTTTATTATAGTTCTTATAGTATAGAAAGATATGTCCTTGCATGCTTTTATTTCTTCTCCTAGACCAGTGATTCTCAACCTTTTTTTGTCACGGTACACTTTTAATAATTTAAAAGTTTGGCGGTACACTAACGATAAAATAGATTTAAAAGAATTTTACTAAACTAGTACGAGGGTGGTCTGAAAAGTTTCCGACCTCAACGTGAAGATGGCAGCACTCGTAAATAAAAGCAACTGAATTTCGTTGTTCATCTGTTGACAGTTACTCACCAAAGTTTCAGCCATTTTGGACGCGCAGTTTTTATGTAACAGTCGTTTCAGTGAGTTGATGTGAGTTTTTTTGTGAAAATGGACAAAATCGAGTATCGAGCTGTCATTAAATATTTGTTTTTGAAAGGCAATACGCCTTCGCAAATAAAAGATGAGTTGGATTCTGTGTATGGGGACTCTGCACCATCATTTACCACAGTGAAATTTTGGGCTGCTGAATTTAAACGTGGCCGTAAGAGCAACTGCAACTACCGACGAAAACATCGCCAAAGTTCACCAAATGGTGCTAGACGACCGCCGAATTAAAGTGAGAGAGATAGCAGAGGTTATGAACATGTCAAAAGAACGTGTTTGTCACATATTAAATCAACATTTAGGCATGAGAAAGCTGTCCGCGCGTTGGGTGCCGCGTTTGCTCACGTTAGACCAAAAACGTGTTCGAATGAATATTTCCAACGCTCTTTTGGCGCAGTTTAGGCGAAATAAATCCGAGTTTTGGCGCCGATTAATTACTGTAGATGAAACTTGGATACACCATTATACGCCCGAAACAAACATTCAGTCCAAACAATGGACTGCAAAGGGGGAACCGGCTCCAAAAAAAGCAAAAACTGTTTTTTCGGCTGGGAAAGTGATGGCGACTTTTTTTTGGGATAGTCATGGAGTTATTTTAATCGATTATCTTCAAAAAGGAAAAACCATTACAGGAGCATACTATGCATCATTACTTGACAAGCTGAAGGCAGAACTTGCGAAAAAACGGCCACATTTGCAGAAAAAGAAAATCCTGTTTCACCAAGACAACGCACCGTCTCACACCTCAGCGGTTGCCATGGCGAAAATCCACGAATTACGGTTTGAACTGCTTGACCATCCGCCTTACTCACCAGATCTAGCCCCAAGCGACTTCTTTTTGTTCCCTCATCTAAAAATTGCGCTCGGAGGACAAAGATTTTCGTCAAATGAAGAGGCAATCACCTTCGTGAACAATTATTTTGCAGAGAAAAATGACGAGTACTATTTGGACGGGTTACAGAGATGGGAGCATCGCTGGGAGAAGTGTGTAGAGTTACAAGGAGACTATATTGAAAATTAAAAAAAAATTTTCAGAAAAAAATGTCTTGTATCTTTGTTAGGTCGGAAACTTTTCAGACCACCCTCGTATATAGCTTTGTTTGGGTTAAATCTAGAATCAATCCAGAACTGTAATAGTCATGCGCATTGGTTCAGGCAGTCTCCGTTACGAAGGTAGAACCAATCGAACTACCTGTCTGACGTCGCTTATGTATGGGTATTCGTAGTGGCGGCACATTTCAAAAATCTCGCGGCACACTAAAATGCCGCGGCACAGTGGTTGAGAATCACTGTCCTAGACTTTTGTTTAATATCTTGAAATGCATATTCATTGCTCCTGCTCTATAATTCTCGCATTTATTAGTGTTTCCCTTTTTATGTAGGGGTGTAATATTTTGTTTGCATTTTTCCGGTATAATGAAAAATTCTTAGTTACCATTCTTCGTGATCCACTTTCAACATTTCTGGTGCTATCTTATCATTTCCAGGAGCTTTTCCATTTTTTGTTCCTTTCAGTACTTTAATCATTTCTTCTTCCGATGTGGTTCTCACCTCACCATCTGTTGTTCTCTCCTTTGCGAACTTTTCTTCGTAGAATTTTTCCCAGATTTCAACCTCAACCTCAATCTCGCCCGCCTTTGTGATTATGTCGTTGTCTTTGTTTCATATATTTCTGTATTTCATCGCTTTTTGTTCTCGTAGGCTTACTATGTACCAGAACCGTTTCTGATCATTTTTACATGTGTGTGCTATATTTTTCAAAAATTCTTTCCATTTGTTTTGGTGTATATATTTATTTATTTTGACTATATTTAGTTTCTAAAAATCTTTTCAGAGCTTCTTTACGTTCATTTAGTTTTTGTTTTACTTCCTCTACCTACCGACATGTTCTTCTAAGTGCAATGTTTATCTTTTTTTCACCATATACTTCTTCTTTCTCTCCTAGTATATTTTTCTAAATGCACATCTACACTTCATACCCTTTGACTCAATCTTTCTTTATTCTCTTCTAATAACAATTTCTTTTTTACTTTTTCTGTAGTTTTTCAG
Organism: Ignelater luminosus; assembly: GCA_011009095.1. Classification (NCBI taxonomy): domain Eukaryota; kingdom Metazoa; phylum Arthropoda; class Insecta; order Coleoptera; family Elateridae; genus Ignelater; species Ignelater luminosus. The sequence continues at coordinate 18,917 of VTPC01091100.1, read as the reverse complement.
TGTTTTTCTTTTCTTCCTTTTTAAATTTATTCTTTTCAGGGATTCCCAGCTTGAATTTTTGCTATTTCTAAACCATGCTGAGTGTTTGCTTTTTGCGCCCCTGTACACTCTTATAGCTCTTATCATTTCCCTTATCTGTTCATTGTATTTATGTAATCTATTATGTATTTTCCTATTAATAGTTGATTTTGTATAAAAAAAATTATTATTTCCAACCCGTTTCTTCTCTCTCAAGTTTGCCTATTGTTTCCTGTCCTAATATGGTATGATATTTCTTGGCATTATTTCGGACATTCCAGTCTCCTATTATTATTATATGCTTGCTTTGTACTTCCTGCTTCTTTTGTATCTTGTAATTGTTGGTAAAAATTATTTTTTCCATTTTTTGTCGTATCTTCTGTGGGTGTGTAAATCTGTATTACATATGTTAATTAATACTTGTAGCTGCAGTGTTATAAGTAATTATTTTTAAATTTATTGCCTCGCACTCTGTTGCAGCACCTTTTTATATCTGGACTTGTTGTTATTGTCACTCTCTCTTTTACCTTACTGTTTTTTTCCTATTTCGAAGAACTTACCTCATTTATATCTATTATCTCATGCTTTCTTATCCCTTTAACTTCTGCATTTATTCAACCAGTTCACATTCTTTTCCATTTATTGATGAAATATTCCATTTTCCTATTTTAGCAACTTTCTCCTTTATTTTCTAGTTTTGTTGTATTACTCATTGTCCTCATCTTTTCCTTATTCGCCATCTTGTTATTTCTGTCACCTGGGGTGATTCGTTATTCAATCTTAGTTTATTTTCCTTCGAATATCACTTATATAGTTCTTTATTTATTCATACATTACGAGATTTTTACTTTATTTTTCTTATTTTTCCCATGTTTATAATTGCACATAGTCTCATTCCAAACCAACGCACAGTATCTTACAAATAATCTACTATATTCTTGTTTAAATTAAATTAAATTAAATTAAAAAAACAGTAAGCTGCACACGTGTGACATGGCTATAATTAATTATGAAGCCAACAGAATCTAAAATTTATCAAAAAGTATTGTGCAATTTTGAATAAAGCATTTAGTATACAATACTAGATTAAATTCACTAATGAAGTTTCATAAAACGCCACCCATGTGTTTGGTAGCTGTACGATGAAAAGTTCAAAGACCTCATTCTAACATTATGAATGATAAACAAATACACAAATACTAAATCTAATAAGTAAAAAGCAGCAAACAGTACATGACAATATTTGTAGTATCAACAGAAAGTCTAAATGAAAAATGAACATGACACTTTTATTATGTATACTACACGTCAAAAACAACAGTGAGAAAGAAAAGAATTAACACATACCGGTTCGATTCACAATAATGCTGTAGTGTATTGGTTTGTTTCTGTATGCATAATTTGTATGTACACACGCACAGCTCGTGTTAGATTTATCAGAATATAATTTCATTTTAATCGATACCTTATCCAAAACTCTGATTTATATCTAAATTAGTTTTCCATTTAAGTCGAAAAAGAGAGTAACCCGCAAGGGGTATTTGTTCGATATGGTGTACCTGTGAAATAAAACGATATATGATAATCATAATGAAAGGATGAAATGTTATCATGACAAATAACATATGTTTTTCCCAGGGTAGGTTAAACAGTTTCATGGTTTACAAAACAACACTTCAAATCGACTAAATAATTAAGTGACTGAAACGTATCTATTTACATTTTCTAATGTTTTATTCATGTAAACTAAAGTTCGGTTAATAGTCTAATCATTAAGCTCACTTTATTACGCGAAATTGAAGTTAAATTAACCTGCAGATTGCTAATGTTAGTTAAGTTGAAAATGTACAATATTTAATAACTATCTATTTAAGAATAATAAGGGATTATAAATTAAGATGCTAAAAACTTTAATGTCAATGTGTCTAGCAAGCGGCATATGAAAACAAATCTGTGTGAATTATACTCAAAACATTTTATTTTGAGCTAAATATGTCAAAACAGTGATGGATGGATCATCCTTTTGGGTGTCGATTCTTTAAAAGTTATTCTAATATTGAATGATGATCTAAACTGTTTTCGTGCCGTGAAAGGGAAAACATTTACCACTATTTATTACAGTTATAGCAAGAACTCAACAAAAAAAAACACATTTACATAGCAATATTTGAATTCGCAATTTTATGTCCTTGATTTCTTAATCAATAACGAGGGAAATTTCTAAAATTTATCACATCTTTCACTGTTCGGTATTCATTTATCAGAATTACGCCCGTTTTATTACCTCATTAATTTTGCACTTTATTAATTTTAAAGAAGACGTTTATCTTTTATTTTCAGATAGCAGGTACTAATTTTCCTTGTGTAGACTCTTTATCATCATGCTTGCATAAAAATATAAGAAAGTCCTCAGCTCTTTTTGATGGTTGTTTGTCAAATAAAGACATTTATTTTACCAGTTCAAACACAAAATCTCATTACTAGCGTTCAAACAAAAATGACAATCATTTAGAACTCTCAACACCTTCTTTCTGTTTTTAGGTGTTCATATTTTAAAGTCTTACTATCGCTCAAGATAATTGTAGTTATTTTTTCCGACGCTTTCTTTAAATATATCTGTTGATGATACCATTTCTCAAATCGCTCTTTCACTTTTATATGCTTGCCTTTTCCAACGTGCAAATTTCTACGTGCTTTTCAATAATGATTATTATCATCGTTAACAATCTTAACGAGATTTTGTGAGTCTGAAACAAATGTTTTAGAACCTTCTTTCGTTATTTCCACTATTTAAAGAAAGCAGCCTTTTCGAACAAATCTTACAACTTGATAATTTTAAGGTTGTAACTAACGAGGTTATTAAAAGTTGGACGGACAGGAGCCAGACAAATGACATCTGCAGTACTACAAGATCAAAAAAGGAGCATTCCTTGAAATTTATTATTCTTGGTTTCATCTACATATGTACTACATTGTACAGTGTGGTCCAATTTCGATGGGATTAAATGGGTAACTTTCTTATTAGCGCAGATAAACGAAAACGGCTTAGGTACTCGTGACCTCTTTTTTCATGCTTATTCCATTACCGTTGCCAGAAATAAGCTGCCGTTTTTTGTTTTGTCCTTAGAGAGAAAAAGTGAAAAATGGCCGATTTCTTCAATTTGTTGTAACTTCTTTATTTTCGAAGCTAGAAGAAAATCGTTTTTGCACTTTTTAACATAGAATCCAATGCCTTTAGTCGTTGTTTTCTAGCCCTTTCCATAACTGCGCTGTAACTCAAAGTTGAATTTTTTAAATGGACCGATTCCTTCAATTTGCTGTAACTTCTTTGTTTTCGAAGCTACAACAAAATCATTTGAGTATTGTTGAAGCACTTTCTAATTTAATGCCGTTAGTTGTTTTTTTTTCTAGTCTTTTCCATAACTGCGCTGTAATTTAAAGTTTAATTTCTCGAATGGCCCATTTAAAAATTCAACTTTGAGTTACAGCGCAGTTATGGAAAGAACTAGAAAAAAACAACTGACAGCATTGAATTCTACGCTAGAAAGTGCTTCAACAGTACTTAAATGACTTTGTTGTAGCTTCTAAAACAAAGGAGTTACAGCAAATTAAAGGAATCGGTCCATTTAAAAAATTCAACTTTGAGTTACAGCGCAGTTATGGAAAGCGCTAGAAAACAACGACTGACGGTATTAAGTTCTACGTTAAAATGTGGCTGAACAAAGCAAAAACGATTTTCTTCTAGCTTCGAAAATAAAGGAGTTACCACAAATTGAAAAAATCGGCCATTTTTCACTTTTTCTCTCTGGGGTAAAAACAAAAGACGGCAGCTTATTTCTTTCAACGGTAATGGTACAAGCATGAAAAAAGAGGCCACGAGTACCTAAGTCGCTTTCATTTATCTGCGCTAATAAGAAAGTTACCCATTTAATCCCATCCAAATTGGACCACACTGTACAGCGTATTCCACGTATTGGAGTTGTTTCAGTTAATAATATTATTTTCAGGTTAACTCCATTGTAACTAATGAATTGTTGTTTCGTAAGTACACTATATTTGTTTCATTATACCGGGATGAATCAAAACGTTTGATGTAATTATAAATTAAACAAACATTTTCTCGTTGAAATCAACAGTAAGTAGAAGTAATAATTTATTAGAATGGGAAACAGGATGTTCCATTTAAACTTAAAACGAAATAGGAAGTCCAGTAAATGAAGGGATAACGGAATTTGGTAACTGACTTTGCCCTAATCAATTTTTATCCTTTACTGAAATTTCCAGTTGGCTTCCTGAATATTTATCATGGCCTAGTGTACACACCATAATAATTATAAAATGTCTTAACTGTCTAACCTTGAATATGCTTAACTGATGATTAATTAATGACGACATTAGTGAATATTTGTGTGTAAAATCATATATTGCTTCAGTAAATCTTTAATCTATTTTGAATATTTATAATTATGCAGTACCTCTATGTTGGTATGTTAAATGAGTCAAACTGTTAACGTAAACAGGTTATATAGTGGGTGTGATTGCCGGATAGTTTTAACGTGGTTGAAATGGAATTTGAAACAATATAAATGAAATTAGAGAATTAACGTTTAATTATGCTTAAAAGCGCATTTCCAGCCTAGTGTAATCCAACTGAAAGTGAGCGTTCTCTTCTAATTTCCATCATTGTTTTTTTGTACTTATTATTTTACGGAAAAAAACTTCGTTTGCCTTTTGTTTATAATATAAAAAGTCTATACAAAGGAGCCTTATAAAATTTCAAATGAAAATTTTTTGTCTGTAAGTTTCTTCAGTTATTTCTTTTCTTTTATATGCGTATTTACAAATTCTCTTTTGTAATTGAATTTATTAGCGTAAAACTAAATAATTTCCTTTGCAGCACCAATAAAGGAAAATATTTTACTTTCAGTACATTTGCATGATAGGTAAAGCTTTGCAGGACAGTAGATGAAAGGGAACAGAACTTTGAAGCAAGTTGATTTGGACACATCAAGGCGAGCTGTGTTGGCAAATATTTTGTATAAGGGTGCGGTTTGTTCAGACGAAAAGCTTGTTTAGGACCGTGTATTTTCAATTTCGCCCCTTATAAGAAACGTTGGCAGAACAGCGAAGTGTCAATTTGTGTCGATAAATGAAATCCAAGAAGGCCAGGTTCCCGATGTGTTTGTCTTTTTATTGTTATTTTACATGAATCGTTAGAAACGAGTTCTACGAATGAAAATTTTCCCAAATCATAATAATTCTTCGTTTTCCAAAACAGACATTTACGGTCGGCGCGTTTCTTTCAAAATATTGTTAGACGGCAATTTTGTCGTTTCTCTAGCGAATAAGCTGAATTTCACAGGTTTATTTGAAATATTTTACCCTTGCTTAAAATTATTTCTAATTTTCCGAAGCGAGGGCGAAGATCACCACCTTGTGAAAGACGCTCCTAAATTAATAAACTTGTCGCACACTAATCAAATTTAACGCAGTCTTGAATTTCCAAGTTTCTCATCGCAAACTTGGAAATTCAATACCGCAATCTACTGTCTACTTTATTATTTGTGTACCCCAGTGCAAACACATCTCCAAATTACGCCTACTGAAATTAAAACGCATTGAGAAATGCTGTTCGGACAGCTTTGTCCTGTGAACAAATCTAGTTTTGAATCTCTGAATAAAATTGGTTCTTGGATGCGTTCAATAACAGACATCCGTATTTTTAAAAGAAAGAGGAACAAGTGGGTTTGTAGAATTCTATGCATACCTAAGATCAATTTCTGTTGCCGGGAAATGGAGTGGGAAAACAGGTACGCTTTAGTACCGCATTATTAATGGTCCGTAACCTGTAATCTGTAATTTGGAGATGATGAAAATGACGACGCCGAAGATAACGTCTTGTGTGATAGCGCGGAAGAGGTAACACCTGTTGTGTCCCATCCCAATTAGTGGTTTTCTCGTTAAGCTCTGCAACGTCGCCGCTTTTAAAACGCCTCTCTCCTTATGTGAGCGGTTACAGTATTTAGCGAAATTTGATTTTGTATTAAATCATTTGAAATGTATTACGATAGAGTTATTTTCTTAACATTATAAATGATTAAAATAATCAAATTCCAATTTCATCAAATCATTTGAAATATTGAATGAATGCAAAAGACATGAGGGAAAATCGATTTCATATCAATTATTCTAAAAGCAAATGTATTTGCTGAAAATTATTGAGAGTTTTATATTTTGAATTTTTCATGCAGTGTTTGAATAAGAAACTGTTTACTAAGTCGTTTATAGCGTGCTCATACTCACGAATAATAGACCAAAAACTAACAGTCATTCACAAACAATAATTACGCCACACGCTTTCACAACTATATTAATTATAATTTATTATATAAAATTAAAGTTTTCTGTCTGTCGTTGGATTTTTTTTATTTGATCGTGTAATTATAAAAAAGTTTTTAACTTCTGTTAATTTAAATTCATTTGATTACTTTTTTAATTTTTATAACCGAAAGAGTTTTCCTATCAAATTATTAACTTTTTAATTTTTTTTCGATTTACACACAAAAAAATAAAGTTTCTATTCAACATTTTTATTCATTCATTTATTAAAAATAAGCCATCTTTAATAATCTTGGTAAATGACTGGGGATTTCATTTCCTTTGAAATTCTGTACTTTTTGGGATCTTTTCTTATGCAAACGAACCAACTTTTAAATCCAATACTAACAAGACTATAAAGTATCTTTAAGATTCCTTGACTAACTTCCAATATTTGCAATTTGCAAAGCTGGGGCTTTTCTTGGTTGTCTATAATTTACTTAACTATTTACAATCTTAATTTTAGAGAATTAGAGGATAGGATAGAAAGTTTGTTAATAAGTTGGATTTTTTTAAAACTCTTTTAATATATTTGTATAATATTTATTGATTTGTATGTATAATACAATATGTGAGCCTGTGCAGGGTAGGATCATAACACGTTGCAAATGTAATACATACAGGGTCCGTCAAAAAGGACTAACTAGTTTATTTTTTAAATAAAATTTATTTTTATAAATTACAAGTTGAAACAAAAGGGTTTACTGAAGTGTATGAATAGAAGATTTATTTATGAAATATTGTGTAGCTCAAGTGAGCTCCGTCGCTTTCAAAACATTCTTCTAAACGGTGGACAAAATTAGACATGATTCTAATAAGTAGTTCCTGCGAAATAGCTCGAATCTCTGCCTCAATGTTTCTTTTAAGTTCATCGACTGTTCTTGGTTTTGCAATATAAACTTGACTCTTCAGGTATCCCCATAGAAAAAAGTCTGAAACAGTGATGGCCGGAGATCTTGATGGCCAGTTCAAGTAGTCATTGTGAGAAATGAGACGTTATGGTCTTGTGGAAATGCTTGTCGTAAGACTTTCATACAAATTCGAACTGTGTGGCAGGTTCAGTCATCTTACTGGAACAATTTTATAAACAACTCCAAAGCCCACCCTTCGAAACAATACAAAATATATAGCAATTGTTCTGACATTTAATTTTTTTATTTAGAAGATAAACTAGTTAGTCATTTTTTTGACGGACCCTCAATGAGAAATGGCTTTATTAGTTACGCAATACAAATTTGATTTACAAAGTTAAGTCACAGCTATAAGGTAGCAGATTTCCATGCAAAATATCTATAGTCAAATAGAAAAGGTATCGATTTGTTTGAATAGGCCTCCATGATTCTGATATGACCCTTCAGAAAGCTTCATAGTTTACCAGTTTCTATTAGGCCTTGTTCATCTCTGTCTGTGCTAAAAATACCATGTGATCAAAAAATCGTACCATCGATATTAACTATGAAACTGTGAAACTATGACGGTTCTTAATTTTGAAGATAAATGTCGAATTATCACAAAAAGTATTGACCTCAAATTCATATAATTACATAAGAGCACATTTTTCTGTAAAAGAAGTTTTTGTAAATTTTCTTATTCAGTTAAACGGTTTTTAATTAATGTTGCTGAACCGATTGATACCAATAATTTTCACTTTAATTACTTAAGTGTAAAATTAAAGAAACCCTTTAATTACCTAAAAACCATGGCGTTACTTTCTATTCTGTTTCCATTTGCTTTATATTTAACATTAAAACGTTTAGTAGAATCCAAGATGTTTAAAAATAAACATTACATGATTTTTTATTTAGATGCTATCTACTAGCTCACATGACCCAGTGAATTCAACCCCAGATTTGAAGAATTTCTTTCTGATTTCAGAGTCAAATCCATGTAGAGTTTGGGATAGCTTCACCCTGTATATGCCTATTTACACTATAAACGTATTTGTGACGAGTGTCATCAGCGTTACGCTATCCTGGCTCATACTACATAGATTCTACTAAAATCTGAAAAGTCTAAAAATAATAAAAATATATAAAAAAAATTGTAATGTTCATTTGATTTTGTCATTTTAAATTGCTACGATCTCATTATTGAAGCTTAGTTATTTGTTATAATTCTAATTTATTTCTGATTCCGTTTATACAATCTATTCTAATTCAAAAAATTATTAAAAATTTGAATATTCTACAGAAGACTGTAAAACAAAATTGTATTTAATTTAAGAATGTTTGTTGTAGTTTGTTTTTCAAGACCCACCTTGAATAAGATGCAGACAAGTTCAGTTCAGTACAATGTTGAATCTTTTAGTTTGTTCTAAAACGAAGACTTAATACTAATATAAATAAAGAAAACACTGCAATGGAATTAAATAAATTACCTAGGGTGTATTTTAATCAGGCCCATAGCCAAAAGAGGGGGGTTGTCGAGATGGTTTTATTTGAGTTCCTTTTCCACACTCTGGGAATCTTCTCAGTTTCTTTTTTTGTGCTGATTTGGTTTTTAATTATTGCCATAAAATTTCTTACGAAACGTTAAGGAATGACTTTTTGAATATATCATTGATTGTGTTTGTATCTAGTTCCGTTTCCCGAGCAATCAATCTAACACTAATGTGTGATCTAGAGGCTAGACACCAGGTTGCAAAATCCCAACTTTATACTGTCCACTACATTGTTTTTTCAGTTTCTTTACAGCGGTATAAACAGTCTCTAGGGAACTCACTTTTTGGTAGACAGGCCTCTTTCATGTCAATATCTAGCGGTTGAGTTAGGTGGGTAGAGCTGTTAAAAGAAGTACAAATGAAATATTTTCATCAATAGCAACGGGTTTGATTGAATGATCAAAAATGGTACGACATAGTAGGGTAGGATAGTCTCATCAGGAGATACCACAAACATAACTGAGACAGTTGATTTTTAGTTTTGTTCATTATCCTTTCAGGCTATTTGCAACTCTTTTTAGCAATTGATCACTCTGGATCATCACTCATCATTCAGATAAGCTTTATCATAATTGATGATGTTCTGTGGTTATTCAATTAATATTTTATTCTAAATTATCAAAGAAGTTATTTCTAATATCAGGTGAGACATTTGCCCTATACCGTTTAATATTTTGGCAAAACGTTTTTTGCGGGCGTGCTCCGGCATCCTGTCTTTAAATTTTAGTATTACATTTCCATTGGCGTCTAAATAATCTTTCACTGTAGTACCAAGTTAGATAAGTTCATGGAATAATCCCATTCTGCACAACCTTGAAGCCTCTCTACAATTGCGGTGTCCTCTTGACTTGAAAGAACAGTATGTCCGCTCCATTCTTCAAGTGCTTTTATAGTACTGAATATGAAATTGAAAGATTACTCAATGCCTCCCTGATGCTTGATCTCTTTCACGCCCTGTATTTCTTTTTGCAGTGAATTCGCCTTATAAATTCGATATATTTTGCGAAATTCAAATCAAGTAACCAAAAAAGGAAAATAACAATATTAACATTAACAAAAATGCTGTTTCGGTAGGTTTGTTAAGAGTTACTTACCTCCAGTTTCTTCTGGATCACTTTTATTTATATTACATTATCAACTAGTACAGAGCCAACTTTTCATTTTTCTCACCGTTATTATTGACCGAAATTAGGTGTTGCCAAGTTTTCTCATACACGGATGCGTTCAGAAATTAGGTAAGATGGTATACTATTCATTCGCACAATCACCCCATATTGTATGGTTTGTTGATATTGATAGTATTAGAACATTTCTGATGCCCGTCTTGTCTGTTATTCATTGCATGAAAACTTCGGCCACCCCAGATTTGCTAGCGTTATCTCTACCAAGAGAGTTGAGAATAGCTGACATTCCACTCCAGAAGAAAATAGATTAAAGTGACATCTCATAGTAATGAGTAGTCAAATATAATTTTAAAAGTAAAGGTTACGGCGTTTAGTAAGTTGAGCAATTGCTGAAACGCTAAGAGCTAAGTCGCTGAGTCTATTGAACGTACCATTTGTTTTGATGTATGTAAGATGCTAAGTTCAAAACTCGCCAATTCCTTTGATCTTTTTTCTCTCAATTCTAACCTTTCTTTAAATGTTTTGTTTAATGTTGTTTAACTTTAAAAATTAAACTTAACTATATTATTACTTGTGTATAAAAATATAAAATTAAATAAGTAATTTATGCAGGCGCCTAATTTCGTTTTATTCTTTTTATTGCCACAAAGCTTTAAATTGACAATGTCAATATTTTTATATTTTAATAAACTTTAAACTGAAGTAGGACTTTGTTTTAAAGAAAGTTTTAAAAATTAAATGTTAATAAACGAATTAAAGGTACCGGCGAGTTTCAAACTAGATTTTCTTATATTAAACAGTGTGCATCCAGCAAACTGTTGCTTTAGGTCAGACAGACTTTTAGCTTTCAGATTTTCAATATTTTAAATGGCAAACTGTAAATTTTAAATTTGCTGTAAAATTAAAATTCTAGCAAAATACCATTTTGCAAACAATTTACACAGACGTAAATTGAACTACCTGTGTAAATCATAATTCAGAATCTCCTCGTAAATTGGATGGAAATTTGACTGGTAATTTAGTCTTCAGCTTCATATTTTAAGTCTTCAGCTTCATATTTTATTTCATTTTAGTATTTAATACTGCCATTGCCAGCAGCAGATTTCTACAAAGGGAGAATAAGCGAACGTCTCGGGTTCCATATCAGAGGGTACCCCAAATCTTTAAAATCGTTATATTTTGGTCTAGATTTCAATAGTTGCATTTAAAAAAAGATAATCTTAATAGATTTTCCTTAATGTGAAAAATGAACAAAAAATTATCTGAACTGATTGGTCGTATGGTTAAAAATGTCTAACAAAGCTGTTTAGAATTAGTTTAACATTTATTTGTACAATTTCCTTGTACTCGTATCACTGTAACCATTTCCTAATGTGAAAGCAGTCTTTGAGAAATATCGGTAGTATTTCCGCAACAAAAAGTTGTGAAAAAATATAACCAATCAGGTTCTCTACTTCTTTCTCATGGTAACAAGATAATTAATAAATGTTACTGACAGATAATTATTGTGAAATCTATATTCCTGGAAATAAGCTTTTGATAAAAAATTTTATCAGTGTGTAATCAATACCTGTGTTTCTGAAACTAAATTTAATTAGTGCAGAAATAAAAACGCCAAATGAGTATTAATTTTCCTTGTTCAGTCAACACATTTTGGAGAGAAAATATAATTGTAGATGATAAAGAAATTACAAAACAAAACACAGGACAGAAGGTTTGATACAACTTTAGCGCACAAAATCAATGTCAAGTTTACATCATTTATCACGATTAAAGGTTTCTGCCAGAATCCAAGCTAATTTTAAAGCTCACCGTTTAGATGAACGTAGGAGAAACATTTTTTACTTTTGGCATTTACATTTCAATTCAATATCTACCTAATTTGCATTTATCTCATCTTTAGTTAATCCGTTTTATAACAAAATATAGATATATATATATAAATAGATTTTTATTGTTTAAAATCAATAATTCGATTAAACTTATAATTAACGGTATTATTATTATAACAACAATAATTACTGTTTGGCTTTTGATTCTACTAAAACGAGAAGAAACAAGAAACTGGGTTACTGTCGAAAATAATTATTATGTAAATATTCTAGCAAGCTTTTAATAAAATACACACACTTTAGTTTTAATTTTTTGCTGCTAAAACTCTACCCAAAAGTACAGTTAACTTTATTCGTGCTCGCATTCTCATAGGGGAATTTTGGTTTTTATCTCCCTTCGCAACTCCGCACATCTCTGTTTATTCATTTATCAGTTTTAAGCTTTTTCTATAATTAACTTCCATTTTGTTCTTGAACATTTTGAACAATAAACAATAAAATTTATTATTAACTTATTCAAAAAAAATTATTTGTCGTAGGTAGATGATATTAATTTTGTTGTAAGACATTTATTTCACTAAAACGGTTTTAATCCTAGAACTGAGTCTAACGATGAGTCTGGTTTTACTGGCCCCTTTCCACTATTTTTGTTGTATAACCAATGACACCCCAGTAAATTAGACTTAAAACCAGATATAAAATAAAACTGATTTAGTGAATCTGACTATTTCAGTTTAATGTTAAAACAACACAAATTAACAAGCTGGTTAATAAGATATAAAAGTCTGCTTTTGTAATACAACCAGCATTTTTCCTTTTTTTGGCAGTTATCAATTATGCAGTTAATTAAATAAATATTTTACTAGAAAAAGTGTTGCTATTTTTATTAGGTACAAGAAGCATTTGCAAAGGAGAAAAATTAAAGTTTGAAGTGCTCGTGATAAAAGAAAAAACAGCCTAACAAAGCTTTTTCTAAATGTAAGTAGATATACTGACAGTCTAAACGAAGGATCTTGTATAGATTATTGCATTCTCCTCCATTTTGCATGCTTCTCATTGAGTTGTCTCTTAAGCGTTTGTATTATTACCTCTGTCAGTTCTGGGTTAGAAAACAAATTCTGGAAACGTTGCTGGTAGCTTCGTTGGTACGTTCAGTTTTCACGACCACTGTGGCTTGAAATTCATCTCAATGTCCCAGTATTGTCCTAGCTTAGTTTTTCAGAATTTGAACAGGTAATACCAGTGCAACAGTAAGGTGGTCTCTTTAGGAACACGTAACATTTTCAAACAGCTTACTTATCTGTGATTGTTTTATAGCAAACAAAAATACAATAGACAGAATTACATAAGGAAAAGATCAAAAAACAAATATTGAAAAAAGCAAATTAATGTGTTTGCGTGTGAGAAACAACTTTTTAAAAAAATATTAAAGTTTATTTTTCTAACTGTATTTGTTTTCACTCACAAAACAGCGTGGTAGTTAGAATTTGTTTAAAGCAAGATGTGGAAGTTCATACTATACTACGTCTCTAGGCTTATTTAAGTTTCTAAGCTGACTCGAAGTGTCAAAAGATTACCAACACAAACTAAGCAAGAGTTATGTACAGACATAAACATGTCTATTAATAATAATAATAATTAATAAACTTCAAAGGAGAAAAGGGGTGTCTTTAATCACTTAAAATGAAATGAAAGTTTCTTAGAAAGCAAATAAAATTCTGCGCAAATTAATAACCAGCATAAACTAAAATTTCAATATTTGTTGACAGAGAAATATAAACAAATAATTATATTTATGTAACTTTGTTTGCTATCAATAATTCTATGCAAGCAACAGGTGTTTGTCCTTATTTTTCTTTGCCATAATACTACCGACTAAACAATCAATTGGTTTCGTTTTTAGTGTTTGGTAAAAATAGTATCAAACATTTTATTTATTTTAAAATATTTACTAAATTCCGGAAAAGCTCAGTATTGTTGAAACAACATGCCAAACTCGTCAATAAGTAGTTTCAACTTTTAAGAACTGGAAAAGGGTCAAAACAAAAATTGTAAAAGTTTTGTAAAGAACCTTTTTACAAATCAGTAAAGTTTTAAAATAATCAGAATTTTTTAGTTACCTAAAAAAAAGCTGTCTTGTACATGTACGCATAGACATACTATGGTGTTTCAGGCTCGATTCCCAAGCAGTACATCCTTATTGGTAAAAATGTTTAAAATATTAGAGTATTGGCGGGTTTGTATCTATACATTCTAGAAAGTCTTTAATTTATAGAAAAAAGATAATAATTTCTTAGGAGATTCCAGAAAGTTCTTCAATTTGCCCTGGTATAATTGAGTAAAACTATATCTTCTTATCTTTAAGTAAACTCTGATTGTTAGTCTTTAGTAATAGGTATTAGAATGCTATCCACATAATATTACATAAGGAAATCATAATTGTTTTCGATTCTCTAAATGATATTCTACGAGGGTTGCTATTTATATTTCTGGCCTTGGCAACACTGACTGTTTCCAGGCGTCAGCTGACATTTCCGGTGTAAACTTTACATTGTTGAACATAACCTCAACCACAACATTGTGTCATTTGAGTGCGATTAGTGTTGTTTGCAGTTAATTGAAAAGTGCATTCCCTAGTAAAAAATGGAATTGACCCGTGAACACTTTCGTGCAATTATTTTTCATAACTTTCGACGTGGATTATCACGACAAGAGTGCATCAATGAACTTAATACATTATATAGCGATGAAGCTCCATCCTACAGCACTGTAAAAAACTGGTATAATGAATTCAAACGTGGCCGATGTTCACTCCAGGACGAAATCCGTGAAGGCCGTCCAAAATCTGTCGTTGTGCCTGAAAACATCGATGCTGTGCGTGAACTGATTAAACAAGATCGTCATGTGACATTCCGTGAGATTGAGGCATCTTTGGGCATTAGTATGACTAGCATCAACAAGACATTACATGATCATTTGGCCGTAAAAAAAATTTGTTTCCGTTGGATCCCGCATAACCTGACCAATGCTCAAAAGAAGGCTCGCGTCGACTGGTGCATTGAAATGTTGAAAAAATTTGCGAAAGTTGCATCAAAGGCTGTGTATAACATCTGCACAGGTGACAAATCATGGATCTACGCATATGACCCCGAAACAAAACAGCAATCAACTGTGTGCGTCTTTCAAGACGAGCCAAATCCAACAAAAGTTGTTCGTGGAAGAAGCACATCGAAGCAAATGGTTGCCTGTTTCTTTGGCATTGCCGGTCATGTGGCAACAGTGGCGTTAGAGCAACGTAAGACGGTCAACTATGAATGGTACACAACCATTTGTTTTCCAGAAGTCATTGGAGAAATTCGGAAAACTTCAAAGAAGAGGCGAATCATTCTTCATCATGACAATGCAAGCTCTCACACCGCTGCTCAAACAATTGAAAATTTAACCAGCCAGAAGGTCGAGTTGATGGGCCATCCACCATACAGCCCTGATTTGGCACCCAATGACTTCTTTTTATTCCCGTACATCAAAAACAAACTGCGTGGTCAACGATTTTCAACATCAGAAGAAACCGTTTTTTGTTTCAAAACGCATATTTTGGAGCTGCCTCAAACAGAGTGGAAAAAGTGCTTCGAAAATTGGTTCAAACGCATGGAAAAGTGTATCAATCTTAATGGAGAATATTTTGAAAAACAATATAACTAGTTTCGATCATAAATACTTGTTTTTTCATTGTTAGGCCAGAAATATAAATAGCAACCCTCGTATTTACTACCTCTGCGTTTCTCAAAGTATGATCCTTGCCCATAATTCAGTTGTCAAATGGTTAAAAAGCTGAGAGCACTTGCCTGAATGCCTAACTACACTTATTGTTGTTGCATGCACTGTTTTACAAGAATTCGTTTTTATACCGTCGTCACTCTAAGGATTCCGATATAACAACCGTGTGAACGCTAATTTTCTTTAATTTAGAATCTGTACTAGAACTTGTAATTGAGTAGTATCCCCAATTTCAGTCGGTGTTTAATTGTTCAGGCTCGTATAGTCTCAATCATCCAAATCTAGACTCCCATAGTTTAACTATAACTACAAGAGCAGGCACGATTTATGTATACCAATTGTCACAATCTAAACTGTAACCAGTTCTTAGTAAGCTCATTTTTATTATTTATAGGTAGCTAATTTTGTTTTTCATTTGGTTTTGTGACTGGTCGGTGATAAGTACTGTTTTGATATTTGTCTTGATCCTTTAAGAAAACTACAGAAAGAGCTTACTGAAAACAGTCAGTCCGAACTCAAATTCGGGCCTTCCAGAATGCGAGTGTAGTGCGAGAACAGCAAAGTTACGCCATACCGATAGGTAATTCGGTTGGTGTAGGCTGGGGATGAATGACCTATGAGGGTGAGGTAATGACGCACTTGTTGGGTTTAGAGGCGTGGGTGAACATATATGAACATGAGAGGTGTATTAAGTAGGATGTCTATCAACTCGCAGGATAGGTTTTGATACGCCCCATCAGTACGGAAGGGATATTGTTTTAGATTCTCTTCTGGGAAGAGGAGGTGGAACTCCTAGTATTTCGAAGACTCTTTGTGTTGTTCTACCACCCTGTCACATAGTGGCCACTTACAAATTTCAAGCACACATAGTCCTGCAGATTTTCTTCTACTGGAGTTTAAGTATATACAGTGTGTTCCTATTTCGATGTTCACTATTGGGATCTTGGAAATTGTAAGAGATACGAAGTCGGTTAAATTAGAAAAGTTTTGGCTATTTTGGATATCAGTTTACTTATGCTTTTGTTTAATAATTAGCTGAACAAATGGAACAGAGATCTTGGCAGATCGGAACTTGTCAAGAAGACTCTTGTGCTAAATCTTGCTTACTAGATATTTGCTAAAAACGAAATTATCTTATTTTTTTAAGTGAAATATCTTAGGAACGAGCAAAGATAGAAAAGAACAGCAAAGAAGGTGTTTTAAAGAAGGTACTCCGAAAAAAAAATTATTTTTGCAATTGTCTTTTATTTTACTTTGGCAGTGAAACGTAAATCCAAATTTTTTCTAATGGAACGCCTACTTGATTTCTATATTACTGAACTGCACTTCATAAATGCTTTTCAGTAATACATGGTTTGACATAGCTATTCCTTTGCTTTACCGAGTTATGAGGTGAAAATCATTTTTCATCATAGTGTGCCATGACATCTAACACACAAAGTCGTGGAGTTTTATCAAAGAAATTCATTTGTTATGCAAAAACTGCTAAAACAAAATAAATAGGCTTTTATGAGGCATTAAATGCTTAGTAAATTATCTTAAGAGCGTTTTTTGTTTTGTTTTAGCAATTGCTACATAACAAATGTAATTTGTCTGACAAAAGCCAGTGATTTTCATATGTTTAAAGCCATGGCACACTAAGTGGGAAATGCTTTTTATTTAAAAAAAAATAAGATAATTTCGTTTTTAGCAAATATCTAGTAAGCCATCAACTTTTTTGAAAAAACAAAAGCATAAGTAAACTGATCTCCAAAACAGCCAAAACTTTTCTAATTTAACCGACTTCGTATCTCGTACAATTTCCGAGATCCCAATAGTGAGCATTGAAATAGGGACACACTGTATAGAGGTTTGAACCCCACAGTTATATGTCGCCTGTTAAATTCAATCTTGGGTTATGAAATGCGTTTTTTTATGGGTTGGGTTTACTTCTACACCTTTCCAATCAGCCTAGTTTGAACGTCAGAATAATCGATGCCTTGGCAGAATTATGACAAGT
This sequence comes from Ignelater luminosus, assembly GCA_011009095.1. Taxonomy (NCBI): domain Eukaryota; kingdom Metazoa; phylum Arthropoda; class Insecta; order Coleoptera; family Elateridae; genus Ignelater; species Ignelater luminosus. The sequence goes on along the minus strand of VTPC01091100.1, from coordinate 1,349 downwards.
GGGTTGCTGGGTTCTTATCGGCGTAAAGTGTCGTAGTACTTAGTAAAAAATAAATCGGATAAGGCACAAAGGGATGAAAAGAAGCGGGTGCACACGATGTTGGCAAGCGGATAGGAAATTAATAATTAGCTGAACAAATGGAACAGAGATCTTGGCAGATCGGAACTTGTCAAGAAGCCCCTTGTGCTAAATCTGGTCGAATTGCTCGATTTTAAGAGACGTAGCCGTTAAGCAGCGTTTGATATTCAGAGCTATGAAGGAAAATGAGATCTGCCAGAGAGAAAAATTTGGATTGGTGACTAGGTAGGAAGTTGTGACTTTTCAGAAATTCGTAGTCTATTGGCAAAAACTTTTCCGAGACGTCGAGAAAGCCGATGGACCTGTTTGTAAGAAGTGCGATCTGTGTGTGGCTTACGCCTGTTACTTCTTTCACACGCTAAAAAAGTATCCCCAACAAAGACGACAGTTGAAGATTTCCGTGAGAAACCAAGTCTCCAGTCGTCCTAGGTTAAAAGCCAGGACTCTAGATGCCTTGGTGGAGGCGCGCCATGTTACCCAAAAGCGATGTTTTTGACGAATGGTAACAAGTCGGCTGCGGGGTTTTTGGGAGCGCAGGTTGCCGCTAAAGTAAAAGATAAACAGAATACAAAGTAAAATAATGTAACCTTCTGGACGCCAACGTAAGGCGTGTACCCTCTGGACGAAGCGGTACACACGATGGTGGCGAGGGAACAAAAAGTTACTTATTAGCTGGACGAATAGGGTATGAATCTTGGCAGATCGGAACTTGTAAGGAAATTTTTTATGTTAAACCTTGTCAAAGACATGTCCGATGTCAATGTTGAATCTACCAGAGTGAAATCGGGATTGGTGGTCAAGTAGGAAGTTGTGACTTATTAGGAATTTTCAGAGTCTATTGATTAAAAGCTTTTTCAAAACCGTAGAGAAGGATGATGAAACTGTCTGTAGAAAAATCTATAAGTGAGAGGTTTTGCGCTGCTGCTTTTCTTCGGTCGCTGAGAAAGTATCCAGAGCAGGGACAACAGCTGAATATTTGGACAAGGAGGTCGACGGACTGTTAGGCGCTGCAAAATCAGCAAATAAAAACAGAGAACTGAGAATTATTAATATAAGAAGCCACAGGTATGCTCTATTGAACTGTAATGTTTCTAGGAATGTTATCAATCTAGATTTGCCATGGTGAACAGAAAGCTGCAAGAACTTTTTCTCAAAGCTTCTTACCAATACATTTACTTGTATAATTGGGTATTGCTAAATATTTATTTTAATTTTCTCATAATTTTCCCGCTAGGTCTAATTTGTCTAATCTTTATTGAAAGTATTTTGAT
>VTPC01091099.1:114987-160145 GCA_011009095.1 Ignelater luminosus | reverse complement strand
GTATTTTTTACAGGTAATTTTCCAATGGAATAGTTTTTTAAAGCTGTTGTTAAGTAGCGATCAAAATGTATAAGGATACTCGAACTATTTTTACACCCAGGTAAAAACGTGTCGAAATTTTAAACAGTCATGTTCGCTGTGGCATCTTAATGAATATCCAATGACAATACCAATAAAAAGAAGCAGAAAACAATGTTTACATTTCACAACAAATGAAATTGAATACCCTCAATAAAATAAGCCTCCAAAGTGGCGCCATATTGTGTGATCCAAGTTACTAGGGCGTCCTGCAAAATTGTCTGGAAAACAATCATGCCAAACAAGCCAACTGGACTGTTTAAAATGTTTACAAACAAGTTTATCAAACCTTCTCCCTTGGGAGTGTGCTCTTTGACCGGTGAATCGTTATTTTATTTGTTTTGGCAACGTAACCTTCATGGATGGTGGGTTTTCAGCTTGGGACTGATTGATAAAGAATTTGAAACCGTAAAAAGATACTCGGAAACAGTTGGACAATTTAAAATTCTCTTTGGCTAAATGTTCTAATAACTTTTGCTTTTGGCGAAGAAATATTTCGGCATTCATTCTACAGGATATTCTGCATCCTGATTTTTAAACAAAAACTTTGAACGTGCTATCGCATGCGAAAGAATGATTTGGTATTGGGCAGCCGATAGGCAAGTGTTCAAAGTCTGCGAATCCAGTCAAGACACTTTTCTGATATGTTACGTAACTTTTTATAACGTCGTTTTTTATGAAAAAATCACAAATCAAAAATTGTTTGGATTGTCTGAAGCAGATACTGCGGAAGGACTTCTTTTCACTTCGGTGCGGCGGAAAATTTCTTTCTTCTTTTTTCGGCATACAAACAGGTGAAAAATCATTTTTCTCTGCCTTAAACAGAAAGTTTTCTGCTTTTCTCTAATTGCTTCGTTAAGAAACTTGTATTGTAGGTTTGTTTAGAAACAACAGGTTCATTTCTGGTTTGATTGCTTGTATCGTTTTAATTTTGCGTTCTTTAATATAAGCTGGAGAGCTTGTAGAAATTGGATTATGAGGACCATTGCAGTCTACGCAAGCAAATAGTAACTCACATGATGCAGAGATCTACCGTATACACAGACAATACAAATAGATAACGGATGACCAAAACTTTGATTGTCTCTAATATTTATTCTAGACTGCAGTTGAGTAAATCTAGATGAGAGACTACAAAATTTCTAATTTTTACTATTTTGGACGCCTAGACTTGATTTGCCCCTTCAATTAAGAGACCAACTTTACTCTTGTTAATCGGTTTCATTTTTTCTATGAGACCTTTGCAAAATTAGAATAGACGCTTTACGTTTGAAGTTACTGCTTATACGATCATTCTGACTAGTTTCTGTAGACTGAACTGCTTTAGTTGCAGAAGGACGTCAAGCATCTTCGACCACGCTTGATCCTGTAAAACAATGCAGATGGGAGGGACCACTATTCGTACTATAAGAGTGCCAAACCTCTGAGTGGTTTCATAAGGAGTCCGGTTTAGATTCCATACCGCCTTAACGTGAAGAAAAGGGTCGTTATCAATATCCGTAAAATCTGCATGAGTATTTGGGGAAAAACCTCCATCATAACAAAGTCCTGACTGCTATTATGTACTGCCGAAAGTTCTCAGATGTACGACAGGTACATTTTAAATCTCTGCAACTCAACTCTTCAACAAGTTGACTTATATCTTGTTAGTCTTCAGGATTTGTTTACTCTCGTCCTCTGTTTTTTTAGTGGCCTCTTACGACAGGCAAAAGTAGATGACTATTGTAGATAATAATATATAAATAAATCAAGGACCCTTCGGAAGATGCTACTTCCAGTTTCGTGCCTCACTTCCACATCAGCATGTAATCTCCTCACGGTTCCACTCCATTATTAGTATTAACTATTTGCTATCTGTGTTTGAATTTATTCTCAGATCCATATGCCCATAGACTCATCAATGAAGACAGCAACATTGTTTGCGCAGAACGCACCATCTATTTCCCATAAATTCGAAAGTTAAAAAAACCATTTCACAATTTCAATACAAGGATTTAATTACAAAGAGAAACGTAGAGGTGTCATCTTGTAGCATATGGGGTCTATTGCAGACATCAAGGTCGCGTCTTTTGCCATGATAATTTCGAGATATTGCTTTAAAGATAACCCCATAAGTTCATAAAATGATAAATTAAATTCCTGCTTATTAATTATCTGAATCGCATAATTGCTACTAATTTTGTATAGTACCCCGGGTCGTAGCCAGATAGAAATCTTAGAGCGTACTCACGAAAATGGAAGACCCACTGATCATTCGGGTATGAGCACTCAAGATTAATCCAAACGAAAAACTTAATAATAACAAAGAAAACAGCTTGTATTGACTATAAAAAGCTGTAAGTACTGAAGACATAAGTCTACACCGCATGCTGAATACGCTACGCTTGAGCGTTTTGAGTTCTTCTTTGCGACGCTCTGTTCAACCTGACACATAGGCAAATATCTTCAACATCCATCCTTGGCATCTAACTAGCTACCACGGTCCTGCTAGTGTGATTTATGGACAGTAGACAGGTGAGGTGCTGACGTCAGAAATTGTCTTAGTATCGATAAATCTTAATTTACATGAACAAAATCGCTTTATCAAGGTTAATCAAACAAATGTAATAGTTAGGAGTAGATTAATTTTGCCAAAATCTTTTATTATTGACAGAATGTATTCTTATATTTCGTACACATTGGACAGCAGAACGGTGAACTAAGAGGAGAACCGTTTGAATTTATTAAAACAGAAGTAGGTGCAAGTTTCTGATCGTAAATAGTTCACGCTCTGTACAGCTTTTTGCACAAATAATGTCGCAGAATACCAAATACACAAAATTTGACTTATTAGAATTAATTAAGTAAAATGGATTTAGAGCTCAGAGAACATTTCAGAATTCTGATTAAATTTCATCCTAGCTTTAGCAGCAAAATTATTTTGAATCATTTGAAAAATCTTGTTTCTTCTCAATCATATTGCATAACAAAATACAAAAAAAAACAACGTAAATAATATAACCAAGTACTTAAATATTCTGTTTATTAAACTTTTGAAATTTAAGTATGACACGTACACTTTAAAATATCAAGTGATTTGAAATATTTCAGGTAATTATACAAAACTAAGAAGAAATAAACCAGCTGCAGAAGCGACAACTAATAGATCGTGTCAATCGAACATGTGTAGTTTACTAATAACTGCTCCCCAGGAACAGTTAGATGTGGGTGAAAAACAAGCAACATCATCTACGGAAGACATCACGGTATTAACAGTAGGACACCATTAGCACACATACAATGTAAAGACAATAATAGTAGCCGCAGCTCATTTATTTTTTTTCCTCGTTTTTAATTCGATTGTAAAACTTCCAAGAAAACTTTCTCTGTACAAATATGGAAACTTAATTAAAACCAATAGAAACAAAAGAAACTCGATTTACGATTCAATTTAAACTACATAATCATATAACTAAAAGCGCACAATATGGAAAATTTTTAATTTTTTACACGTGTAAACCTTCATGTCTATATTTTATTCTATTTGTAAATGCAACAAAAATTCCTTCCATCAACTGATTCTCAAGATATTAATCTACGTAGCGTAAAAAATTCGTTGTCGGCAAGTTCAAACTAAATTCAGATTCAGAAGCGGCATTATCGCACTCAGACAGGTACGAGATGTAAAATTTATTATTTCTAAAATAAGAAAACAGTTTGTGAAGCACCATTTTTTAGGATATCTTAAAAAAAAGAGGAAACAAAATTATTTTAATTGCCATTAACATATTTTCATAGTAAAATCTAATTAATTGCAGGAACTTACTAATGTATATCAAATGCTTCAGCGTTTTTATTTGCATTACAATATCTCTTCCGCCTTAATGCTAATTAGAAAACCATAAATACAATTAATATCTTATTTAAACAAATGCCAATCATTTGTTAATTTGGTAGTAGGTAACACATATACAGTTTAGAAATAACAAAACGAAATTACACAAAATACAGACTTTTCCAACAAAACCATAACACGCTGTTGTGGAAAGTGGAGATTTCTCTTCAATGAAGAATGAGAACTTTTAGGAAGCTTACGAGAAATGTTAGGACATTGTTCTGGAATTTCAATGTGGGATATGTCGAATGTGAGTGTAATACTGTATTAAATGTAATTGTTATTAATTCAGTCTCACTGCCAAGTTTTCTTTAATATAAAAATATCTCTGTATATTCAAGAAAAGTCAGCAAAAGAGGTTTCACGGCCAAAATTCGAACTTGAAAAAGGCTCGAATGTGTTGTTCAATATGCACCCCAACATAATAAAAAAAAGTAAACAATCGGAATATGGAATAGTCTAACTAAGCTATTTCGGGTTGGTCTAGATTAGAAATTCAAAAATAAAATGAGGAAGGCGACAAGAGTGAACAACAGTTCTTAAAATCGGAGAGAATTAATTTTTTTGTATTATTCAGGTTCCGCAGTAGAATTAACATTCGAAACTCTCTCATTATGAAATTCTTATACGTGGCTGTAGACTAGAAGTTAGCTATCAAACTTGTGTTTTCAGGCAAGTCAACACGCCTACAATTAATCGAATTTTTTTTAAACAACGTTACAGCATTTTTATAAGATAGATAGCAAGGTCATTATCATTATAACAACAACTATTTTTTATTGTTTAATTTCAATATTTATTTATTATCGTCTTTATTATTAAACAATAACATACAAATAAAAATGAAATGCTATTTATAAACTAATGCAAACAAAAGTATAAGCAATACAACAAATTTCAAGTTATCGTCTCATAACTATAGTTGAGTTTCTAGAAAATGCCAATTTTGGATTAAGCAATGAAAGTCATAAATCTGTTTGGCGTACTTTATGATGTTAGTATCATTCTCTACCTCCTCTCGATTTATATCAAATAACAAATTTTTAGATTTTTATACTACAATTTTACAACCACCATAAACTACTCGCATGCAGATTTATAGCTTTCGCTCTTAATCCGAAAGTAGAATTCTTAGAAAAATTGAACTATAGATCTTTTATTAGTCAAAGCCTACAGGTAGGCCAATAATGACAAAGATGAATACATAGTGCTTTAACTAAGCTGCCTTATTTGGTATCCTCAATGATAAATCTTCATCTTAATCTCTTAACTTCAATGATTTCACATTTGCTTGCATATTTATTAAGCAATCAAAATGCTATAAATTTTAAGTTGTCAATATCTATGTGATTCTGGTCACTAAAATCTATATGTATGCCAATTAGTTAGTCTTAATTTGATATTGTTTTTTTCCATATTTTATTTCCATTCTGTATTAGTCTTGCTTTTTCTCTTTGAGTCGCTGGAGTCCTCTATGCTCTATTGCAAGATCATTGTGCCATTGTACACTCTCATCTAATCTTGTTATTCCTCAAGGTTTTGTCTAAAAACTATTTCAAGCGTCTGCCGTCACCATTCTGCGATAGTTTTATTATATCACTGATATATATATAAATCTTTATTAACCAAGCAACTGTCTGGACAGTCCCGATTGCCAAAAGAACACAGTAACTATATACAACAAATGAACTTATATATAGCTTAAATTGTAACAATAATAAGAAATATAATGGAAATTAAAAAGATGTCGAACACAACGAAAAAACAACAATATATAAATTAATAATTAACAAACATTTCTGTGTCCAAATAAATGATTTCTAAGGATATATACTGAAGATTTTAATATTTTTAAAATAATTTCTTCATCTCAACATTTAGGAATATTAAAATACTTTCGGAAATTTATATATGAATTGGTAAGTGTTCCACGAGATCCAAACAGTAAACCAAATATTGTTATATCTTTAACATTAAATTTATCTTTATAGTATGGAATTGTAGGTTTATAAATAGATTCTTTTTCATCGTGAACTAATTTAGGTTGATCTAAACCACTTTCAAATCTAACAGTTGGATCTACAATAAACGCAACATTCTTAATTCGGTCTATAGCAATTATATCTATCCGTCTAATGCTGTCTTTCTCTGATAGACCAACAATTTCTTCGTGCACTTCAAAACCTTTTTCTTTTAATGCCCTAGCTATAATTGATCTTATTTCATTATGTCTTCTACTTCTAGCAGTTGCACCGAAATCACAGTATCCTAACACATGTCCAAGAGATTCAAACTCTTTGCAATGTCTGCAATGGTACGTGTGGGTACTACGACCGGGAACTGCTCGAACAGCCGAAACATTACAGGTCATCTTCAAGCATTCAATCCATTAAGAATTACTCCATCCATGTTTATTATAGATCCACCTGTTAGACGATTTAACCTGACTATAGAGAATAACCCCTTTTCCTTTCTGAGGCAGATTGCACCAATTTTTGAATTCATTCTCTCTTAGAATAGTTCTAATCAATTTACTGGGTTTTTTATTTTGATAGATATTATTTAGATTACCATCAGGTATAGCAAGCTTCTTAAGACAGTTAAGTTTTTTATATTCATATGAATCCTGTGTAAAAACACAATTTGATTTCTCTAAAATACAAAATTTGTTATATTGTTGAATAAAAGCTTCCCAACAGCAATTAAAAATTTCAAGTTCTTTAACAGCTTTGGCTGAATATAAAAAGTTATTTGGTGTATCATTTCGCATTTGCGAAATTTCTTTTATTGAACTTTTTATGAGGTTATCAAGTTTATTTAAAAATGTTTTAGAAAGTTTTTCAAGAGGGGCTGTTTGCAAGGAATATATTAAACTGGGTGATATATATTGATTAAGTATGTTTAATTTTTGATATGGATCCAATAAATTAGATTTTGTTAAAATTTCCAAACGTTGACCAATTTTTTTTTAAATGCTTGCGGTGTCTAGAATTAAAGTGTGTGAGTAAGTAACTCCAAGATACTTAATTGTTTCTCCTTCATCAATAGATTTAATCGTATTATTTGAAGTTGTTAATAAGTTTTTATTAATCAAACCTCCTCTTTCAATAATTATTGCTGATGATTTTGAATGATTTACTTTAAGTCCAATTTCATGAAATTTATTTTCTGTCATTACCAACAACTCATTAGCAGCATCAATATTTTTTGCAACGATTAGAGTATCATCAGCATAACCAATAATTGAAACAGGGCAAATGTCTGAATCATTAGATAGATCAAATCCATATTTGTTGCTTACATCAAATTCTGATATCTCATCAAAAATGAAGTTAACACAAAGATTAAATAAAAGTGGGGACAAAGGTGCACCCTGAAACACACCTTTGTTTATCTTAAACGGTTTCGTTTGACAATATCCTAAATCAATATATTTTATGTTATTTGTATGCAGGTTAATAATTAAATTTTGCAGTTTTAGAGGAATGCCAAATGATGCAATAACTTTCTTTAGGTGTTCATGACCAATTGAATCATAAGCTTTCTCAATATCTAAGAATATCATTGCCAAATCATTTTTATTTGATTTTGTGTTTTCGAGAATATTTTCCACAATAGCATTATTGATATGACATCCCGCGATATGCATAAAACCTCTTTGATGTTGATTAATGTGCACATAATTTCTAAGTTGTTTATCAATAATTTTTTCAATAATTCTGCGTAAGAGAGATCAAATCGATATTGGACGCCAGTTATTCAAATCTTTTTTATCACCCTTTCTAAAATTAGTACAGTTCTAGCAATTTTGAATGATTTTGGAACATACCCATTTTGAATCATTATTGTACCTATTTTTGATATTATTGAAATTATTTTTTTTGTTATTTTTGATACACCTCATAATAATTCTATCCGGACCAGGTGAAGTATCTACTTTAATAGAATTAATAACCCAGTTAATATCTTCTACCGAAATCTCAGGAATGTAAAGATCATTCAAATGATATTTCTCTTCAATTGTAATTTTTTCGTGGTACGTCTCCCTGTAATGATTATTACTTTCTTCAAATTTAGATTTGTAGAAATTATATGCTTCATTTGGTTCAATTTCACGACGTTGTTGTTTGTTATTTTCATATATCCTCCTTACCGCCTTTCTTCTTTGATTGTAGTAATAGTATTGTACAATCTGGTATTCATATTCAACCTTTCTTTGCTCTTTTTTCCTTTTTGAACGACGCTCAGGGTTTGAAGACTTCTTATATGTTTCGGTATTCCTCTTAAAGCCATTCATTTTACGTGCTTTATAGAATTTCCTAGCAGGATGTTTAGGCCCTGGAAGATAGTCTAAAACTTCAACTAAAAAGTTTCCAAACTCGGCAACATCATGGCTGAACTCTTCGTCATTGTAAAACAAATTATCAAATTTAGCTTTCCATTCATCAACACGTTTCTCAAAAAGTATCATTTCATCCGATTTCTTTCTATATGATTTAACAACTTTTGGCTGATTACAAACTTCTCCAGTAACATGATCTTGGTCTTCATTAATAATTTCTTGGCTTATAATATTACTTCGGTATATTTCAGGATGAGCCTTCCGTATATGTGTAGTAATACCTTTCTTGTTTTTAAATATTTGCTGACAGTGCTCACACTTACCATCCTGAATTTTACTGTTATTATGACGTGGATTTTTGGATTTACCTTTCCTACTCAAGTTTGACCGATCATAGATCGGTTCACAATTAGTTTTTGTTGTAGGAGGATATCTGCTATGTATGGAATTATCATTTTCAATTTTAATACTTAAATTTCCAGAGGTATTTCTTAAACTTCTTAAATTATACCTGTTTTCTTCCGGACACTCTGAACATCCTACATCGTAAGAGTCTTGGGTGTTTACTACAAAATTATTTTTAGTTTTATATATCTCTAATCTCCTGTCCTGGGGATAACGTTTCATAATATACCCATTTTCCGAATCATTTAAGCAACTATCATTTGTTAACATTTATTTAATAATTATGTTTAAAAGACCAACATAATATTAACTTTTCCAAAGTAATAATTTTTGAAATCTTCTTTGCGATAGATGCTCAAATCACTTTCATTTGCGGAAAAAAATAGTTCAGTGCATCGCTTTATAGTCTTCGTAAATTCTTTGAACTTCCTTTGATAAAGGTTATCTTCAATACAATTAATAAAAATTTAATTGAAATATACAATGATTTGAAAACAAAACTAATAAATGTCACTGCACATCACAAATTTAAAAATGTTTGTACAACACTTCTTTCATTTATTGAATAATGTTTAGTAGGCTTCATAGACTTCTATGGGAACTTTTAGATACTAAATATTCTTTTAAATTTCATATAATATGTAAAAATTTAATTTTTAAATTGAACTTTGACAGAAATGACAGTCCAAGGCAATCAACCAAAAGGGTTGCAGCCGATATTGAAACGAAGAAGCAAACCCCTGGTGGTCAACGTTGACGATACTGTTGCGTGGGCAGTAGCGAACACAAATGACTTTATCCGGGAGGCCTTCATCGGGGGAAACCCAGGACAGAACGGGAAGTGTAAAATCGACGACAACAGTTCATTCCGTCCCCCAAAAAAATTGACTTTGGTCGGCCATAAATGCTTGCAACTCTCGATGCTGAGTAAATCTGTTCTGCACAGAAAACGGGATGTTCAAATCTTCAGAGGAAAAAAGCGACGGGAGTACGAAGAAGCTACAACCAATGTCTGTTTGCACGTTTACTCTCACTAAATATTTATACGAAACAGGATCAAGCTAAATTAAGCAAAATAAGTGAACGGAAGCTCAATTTGGTCAATTCAAATTGCAGCATAAGGATTTAGTTATTGATTTTTCATAAACAAAAATTCACAAATGTATGGTTGCTTCGCAAAACAATTTTCAAGTGTTTCTATTAATAATGCATGGGACAATAGAAAGAGTGTGGAAGAAGCTCAAAGCACGATCGTAAACGATGCAAAAGGTACACAAAGCACGACCGTATATGACATAAGGAAATAGAAGGCGAAGTCATGTGGAAAAGAATCATGTGTAATACAAAGGAAAGCTATATTTAGGCCAAATTCATTAACAGAAGTAGTGAAGAATAAGCAAATATGTTGGAAGGACCGAGAGATGGAACATGGCTTCACAAGTTGTCAGAAACTCTACGAAATGCTCTGTTACAAGTGTGAGACAAGAAAAACCAGTACGAAGACGTGTCCAAAATGTAATAAAGCCAACACCTATACAACCAAATCAAGTCGAGCCAAGAAGACCGCTACTGGTATTTCAAGACAAATCAGAACTGACTTAGATGCTGAAAGTTTGTCTACTGAAGCCATCCTAAAAGCTACCCGAAGTGAATGGTCCAACTGGTTGTTAAAGGTAAGGAGTTTCTTTAAACCTTGTAAGGCAGTTTTCTTATTTTCTAATGTAGCTTTCAGTAGCCGTCTATTTGTGTCCATCTCAATCGCTCAATATAACTCCTTGGATTTGTTGTATTCGAGACCCAAGATTACCATTATTGGAGTCAGTGGAATATTTACCGATAGATGAGTCACTAAACCTGCTGATTAGGAAACTTGAAGGTGAGAAAATTGCTACGGCAGACGGAACCCTATAAACAAGCCAAGGGACCGTATAAATACTAGTATCTATAAACAACACTACAAAGTTCTTTATAGCATGGCTGAAATCTGTAAAGCGTTTTCAATAAAAATGGGGTCGTTTCCTAAAATGGATTTATTGAAATCTAAACAGATATTATCATTCTAGACAGAATATATAGTTAATATCCATTAACAGTTTTTTCCGTAATATGATAACTAAAGAGTTATAAGGAAATAAAATAATTTTTCTTTACTGGTGACGTCACAGTTCGTCGGTAGACTGTCTGTACAAATAGTAGAGCTGACAACGTCGCAATCGCGTTGTTGTGTCTTTGCTGTCATTCGTTAGTTGTCGGGTTTCTCCGCTTTGTCGGTTTTAACCAAAGATAATATAATTATCTGTATTTTTTACGTCTGTTATTGACTATTGCTTTGTGATTTAGTGGTTAGCGTATTTGTATAAAACGTTGTAAATATAATATATATAATAACATAATACCGCATAACCTCAATAATAAAATTCAAACTTCTAAGCGCTTCCTATAATACCTACAGCACTCCCGTTTTCAGCGTGGTCATATCGTCAAAGACTTGTGACGTCACAGGAGTGGCGAGAAAAATTTTTTTAAACTTTAAATTGAAAAAAAAGTGAAAATAGAAGCAGAAAAAGTCTGAAAAAAGCCAGCGTTAATTTAAAGCGAAAGCAACCCAAATAAGCAAAAATAATATTTTACGAAACGACCCCATTGATTATGCAACCAGGAGCTGGAATGTATTCAAATCAAAAGCAGCGATCAAGGCCATAAATGCTGTCCAACTTTAATTTCCGGTCAATTAGAGAAGCTAGATGAAGTCGTTCAGGGATTAAAAGATCTTGGTAAAACTAATTTTATTATTGACATAATCAAGCAACGGTATTTTTCAATGTCACCTAAAATGAGAGATCGTATGTATAAAGAACTGAACCGTATGTTAGATCTGGGTGTAGTGGAACCCAGCCAATCACCATGGACTAATCCAATCTTGTTAATCGCAAAACCCAATGGAGAGTATCGTTTGTGCTTTGAAGAAAGAACGCTGCATGCGATGACGAAAAGGGATACCCATCCGTTCCCCTAAGTGTCTGCCATTTTAAACAATTTACGAGAAGCCAGATATTTATCTTCTATTGATTGGAAAAATGTTTTCTGGCAGATTCTGCTTCAATCCAGCAGTGCTGAAAAATGTGCATTTAAGTTTCCTGAGTGAGGTTTAACTGAATTCTTAAGTGACAGTTTTTTCCTGAATAGATGCAACCAAACGTTTTGCATATATTGATGATATCATAGTGGTAACTAATGTATTCAAAAAAGATATAGAAATATTAAAAAGTGAATGTTCAGTCCAGGATAGTATTACAGAAAATAGAGATGATTGCAGCAGTAAATATGCATACTGGTGTTGCCGGCGCAGCGACGTATTAGAAGTTCGTGGTGCAGAAGCTACGGTGTTGATGATAGTCTGTCGATGGTTGGTTACGGTGGTCTGGGTGTCGACTATGATGTGCGTCGGATGAAGTAAACTAATATTGATAAAGTTGAGAGTTGATGGCGTCTTGATGAAGGTAAAATGTGCACCGAAAGGGTTGAAGATCTTGGCAGTGATATACAGTCGATATTGAGAGGGAAATCTCTGGAGGTTGGCGTCAACCATGGTATAATACTGCTATGCCGTTATTCGAGATCACACCTCCTGTGGAGCATAACACTCTTTTTCCAAGAAATGGACGTCCATCGGGCCGCAACATGGTGTGGAAATGCAGCCGGGTGCCTGCAAATCCAGAAAGGTACCGACTAGATTCAACTCAATTCAAATTGTAGTCATCCCCAGCGTTGTTCATAAATAAAAGTATCCAAGTGGAAGATTTCCTTTTAAAACAACTATCCAAACGTTTTTGTATACCTAAACAATGGATTTTCTCTTTCCTTCCATTCAACAGCAAAAAACGTTAGAAACTCAATTTAGGATGATTTAGAAGAGAAATTCTAACGATGCATACAAAAATGAGGAAATTTTTTGAAATAATTTGTAACAGGATAATCAATAATAAACTAACTCTGATAAGAAAGCAATAAGGATTGAGTGTTTTGGAATGCTACACATGTATTGTTTGAAACTAGTACAATTAGAAAAGTTGATCTAAGATCAGGCTTACACACAAGAAGATGAGTCTCAGGACTTAAATATTTGTTACGAATTAAAGACATAATAATAATAATAATGAATTAATGTTAATTATTGTTACTTTTAAAGTTTAGATATTTGTATCGATTAAATACTGTGATGTAAGATACTTCCTACTAATAACTGTTTGGCTTATGTAAACGATAACTCGCAACATATTTCTATAACACAACGTAATGGAATGCAACAGTAAATGCAAATAAAACTCAAACTCAATTAACATCTCCATGTTAGCTGCAAAAACGTTTTGCGGTCAGGCGTGCCAATACGCCTACTGCATGGGACAAGTTTCACGTTTACGAACGGCGGCGGCGGGGTGTGAATGAAATGTTTAACACCTAATCAAAAAGTACGGGAGGAGGAGGAGGAATGTCACCCGCAGACTTATAAGTTGGGCCATTTTTAATGATGACACTCGATTGTAAAAGCGTAGAACAGACGAAAAAAAAAGGAAAAGGTTAATTTGCATACACAGGTTGACCTGCGACTTGTGTTACTATCTCCCATACATAAGCATAATTTACTTAATAACATAATTAAGATATAGTATCTCTATAATTGAATGTTTGTGTTTATTATATTGCAAAAGACATTCTTAAGCTATGCGATAATGTAGCGATTACATATTTAAACGTTTTAAGATTGTCTCAATAGTCGTTGTCAACCTTTTTAAACAGACATCTTGAAATATTACATCCTTTTGGGTAGAGTGAGATTTTTGCTGTCATTTTCCTACTCATTTTTTTTCTAAAAATTCAATGATTCTAAATGGGGAAGGGGGCAATTTGCAATCTGCAGCATAGCAAACATAATGATAAAGAAGATAAAAATGTACGTTAATGTTACATATATATACATAAACTTTATTACACTGTTGGTATTTTAAATTAAAAAAGTATGAAAGTTTACATTATTATGTGGTAATCTTTACTTGAATAGGTATGTTTACAAAATGTAAATTAATTTACAGTCCATAAATTAATGGCGGAAACTTTTATTGTTTGTTGATTTCAGAGTTATTTAAGAAAAGTTGTTATTTACAAAGTATGCAAAAATCCTCATGGATAACAATGATGAAGATTAAAACCACAAAGTATCTACTTACAACATACTTTTAGACAGAGAACATGGATCACATTCACAAATCTGATTGTAATCCCAAGAGACTGTTTTCATTTACTATGCCGCTTTTTGAAAAATTTGAGAATCTTGCACTATTATTAGTATTACATATACGTAGTACATTTATTGGCATGAATTTGGAATACAACAAAAATACTTATTATCTATCATCATTCAAATATTTTACTCATCCAGTTAATAATTGTAATTAAATTACACAATACTAAATTGATATGAAGAATTCCTAGAAGTTATTTTCATTTATTTCCTTGAGATCTTCATATTAAAATAGCATCTAAGAAAAAATCTCTCTTTAGAACTACGCTGGCGGTTTGGTGTCTATTCCAAGAACACGATTTGCAAATCTTATCCTGACATTATTGAATAATTATGCTATAACAAAGGCTTGCTTCTTAAATCTCCAAACAGGGTTAAGGTTATAATAACAACAAAAGACAACTTCCTTCATAGCTGATAAAACTTGTTATTCCATAATTCAAGAATTTTTACTACGAATCGATTAAAAATAAATGCGCGTGGTAATTATAGCTTTAATAAGTGATAACATTGGCCAAATTTAAAATATTCCAAGAATAAAAACGTCTCTACGGTTCAATTTAAATAAGTACGCAGAGACGCTCGAAAAGGTCAAACGGAACTTCGCAGCTAATCAGCAAGTGCTTCATTCTGTTCATACTACGATTTTAATGAGTCTGTTGTGCTCAGAATGTTTTTCCTATGTTTTAGTTTTAATTAGTATCTACTGTTTTTTTTAGAAAAATATTTCTCCATTTGTCAAAAATGACGTTTTCTGCAAATAAACCTGTCCGTACAACTATTGACGTAACATTTTTGAACGGTACCCTCATTTGATGGCAAGAATACTGTTTCGACTATCAGACTAAACCATAAATCTGATAGAATTGTTACCAACTGTCGCACTTGGATTTAGACATGCAATACTCTTGCTTCAAATCCACCAAAAATGTTCATTTATTTTGATTGGTAAATGTCAAGGCTATTTAGGAAGCTTGCTCTGCCCAAATATCTGTCCATAACTCTAACACAAAAGCACTTTAATCTTTCGGCACCACAGTTTTAGGTTTTAGATTCTACTGCGAGAACTTGCGTGATCAAAAACTTGCCTTCGTCGATGATGTATCAATCACAATCCAAAAAAGATTCGATGTCCTTTAGTTATTGGCGTAACAGAAAAGACAGTTCGGAACAACTTTTCCATTTCTCACCAAGAAACGGGGCAATCTGACACATCCATACAGATTCACTGAATATTCTAAAAGCTCTTCTAAAAAAAAATTTCAAAGAGAAACTTCAACATCTGTCTGTAATGATCATTGCTCAAATCCACATATCTTCGAAAAATGTCGTTTATTTTCAGACAACCTAATCTATCGAATCTCAAGACTTGGCGGGTTCAAATTTCCTTCCACTAATGAACTACACCTGCGGCCAGTATTTTGGTTTCAGGCTACTGCTTGCTTTGTTTTCATATAATGTAACCCAGAAAAAAGAAATCACCAACACAGTGTCCTTGTAAACGAGTCCACATCAAGAATAGTAGACAGAGACTAATTAAAACCGCATGCTAAATTTCTACTGAATCGAAAGTTCATTTCTGCCCATTAGAAAAGACTGTGCTCAAATTTAAAAAATTTTTTCATCCCCATAGGTCAATTTCAAGGTTTGAGACTACAATTTCTACTCCCGGAATTAATTCCGAAACTAATAACCTCGATCTAGAGATCCCCGGACTAACTAATCTCAGGATTAATCAAGAAATGTTTTTCTTCCATTATTGATTTAAAAAAAGATCCCGTAAATAGCTTCTAAAGCGTAGCACGCACTCAAGAACACAACCTATCAGGTGTTCACAGAATCACGCATATCAAAATCTGTACCTGTGCGAATTCTCGAAGAAACAAAATGTGCTAAATTTAACTAAAAAGTGACTGTAAGCAATTTAAATAATAAAAATGAAAATTATAATCTTGGAATTTTTATTGCAACCGTGAGATCTCGAACTGGTAAATTTGTACTGAAATCCTGAATTCTGGAATTCCAAATTGACAGTTTTTGCAGGAGACCGGTATATAGGGATCCCGGTATCGGTTCCCTAGTCAAAACCTAAGCCAATCACAGTTGGGAAAAATAAAAACTAAGAAACTCGCGATCGCTATAACTTGAGAACTAGAAGACGATTTCACGAAGTTTGGGGATCATGGCACCCTGTGAGGTCTACACCTATCGTAAGCACCACGAAGGCTATTAAGTCATAGTTGCTGTATCCATGATGCTTTGCAGCAAAGAGAGATATAAAGAATAGAGTTCATTTGTTTATCCCATGAGGAATAATAGGCTTTCCTTCTCCCTCCAGAGTTTTTCTCTGTGTTTTAGATTTCGCGCTATTCAGACATATTGAAGCTATGACCTTGAAAATATGATTTTTAAAACTTCTCTCTTAACTAATACTAGCGATGTAAGCGCCATCTAGGGGCAAAAAGTCGATAGAAATCCAAGCGCGTTACATTCGGGCATTAGGAACAGAAACCCACTATGCATTACATTCACAATGACATGGCTAGATCCCATCCCATTCAAGGTTTTACTGCTAGCATAAAAAACGGTCAAAACTATGTTTTTGGTCAACAACAAAAACAGAAAAGTTGCTTTAGCAGGTTAGCAGCCTCGAGAATATATTGGTGCAAGTTATATTGCAATGAAAGAAATAGACCAAACCAACACTAAAGCGACCTGATGTATCCCAAAAAAAGTCTGTTTAATAAATTTGGTAGCTGAAACAAACATAAAACTTTGGAATAAACTGTGTTCTTGGCAGCAAAATTATAAACCAAAGTACAAAGTGCTGGATTTTCTTGAAACCGCTACTGGTATATGTCTTTTTGTGAGGTTTTTATTTCCTAAACTTAAACGAATTGGTTCTTGGCTGCAAGCAGAAATTGATAAGACTGTTATGTAAGTGGCTAAATAGAGTCTTCCTGTTGATATTAATTTTTCCAATAGAAATTGTATATTATAAAAGCAGAGAGTAGAGAACAACGCTCGCACCACTTCGGGTGATACACTAAATGTCTAGCGCCGCTACTCAATAAGAACTAAATCTCTCAAGCCGAGAAAGAGAAATAAACTTCATGTGCTGCCAAAACAGTTCAAATATCATACAATTGTGTTAGTTTTATATGCGCGATTGTTAAGAACGCTTCTTAAGAGTTTCTATTAATGTCTTGTACTATTCTTAGTAGCGACCCTGGGAATCGTCTGCGGCAACCAGACGCAATGCAACCAAGAAGGCTTATTGTACGTTCCCCAGTTTCCTTTAGTTCCACTCAACGCTCTATCTGCCCTCAAGAAAACGAGACGGGCCTTCTGTCCAGAAGAAACTAAAATTCTATGGTTTCATTGTATCGAACCCGAATAATTTGAATCTTTGGCAAGAAAGTGCCTCGCAACATGTTCAGCATAAAGTGACCTATAAGTGACAGTTCATTGATTTCCAACAAACTTTCGCCCTTTTGCAAATAAAAAGTCACTTCTAGTGATCTTTCCCAAAAAAGTGACAAAAAGTGATCTAAGAACCTGGTGGAAAGCATGAAAGGGCGAATCCAACTCCGAAATCTAACATTTAACAAAATACAACAAAAATGTGAGAAACTGAGTGAGTGACATTTTCTCGTCTCTTATGTCATAACATCCACATATCAGATGCTGTTACTTACTAAGATCTCTATCAACATACGATACTTTGCTTCAAAAATCTAAACGCACATTTTCTTGGGAATGGTTCCGAACCGATTTGGTTTTGTAGAGTTACTTTACCAGCTATTGGTTGTGTTGCTAATGTAACTGATTTTTATGATCTTTTCAAATAAAAGCGCAGATTGCTGTTGACATGATATTTCGCCTTCAATCCCAAAATCCCCACAGATAAACGCAACAGTTGCATAAATTGTTACTGTAAAAAGTCAAAAAGCCAAGAGTATCATGTACTAGCTAATTACCAAATTGTTATGTACATCTGGCGGTTTTAGCAAACAAATTAATGTTTGCAAAACAGTTTTTAAACCTTTAATTAATTTTTTATCAGTATTGAATAAGAAAAAGATTACTGCATATACTGCATATACATAAAAAGCAAACTGTAAACAGAATGAGATAATATTGTTAAGAAATTCCTTTCCGCTTGTTTGCCACAAATTAGCCATACAATAACGACTTCTCCGTAAATCGCAAATAAAAAAATATTGAACAGTAAGTTATAAATAACTTTAAATAACTTACTTATTGGTTTTCGGAAATTCGCCTTCCATGAAACGTCTTAATCGAACATAATGTAACCATTGCTTCATATTTATCTGTATATTAATTAATAATTGAAATAAATTGTTTATTAATGTGAAAGTTATTTTGTTACAAACAATTACTTTGTATTAGTAAAAAACAAAAAT
Organism: Ignelater luminosus; assembly: GCA_011009095.1. Classification (NCBI taxonomy): domain Eukaryota; kingdom Metazoa; phylum Arthropoda; class Insecta; order Coleoptera; family Elateridae; genus Ignelater; species Ignelater luminosus. The sequence goes on along the minus strand of VTPC01091099.1, from coordinate 141,720 downwards.
CTAAAAAACAACTGAATCCTCTTTGGTGACCTTAAAAGTTACTTTACAAAATAAGTAACTCCCATACGTAATCATTTTGTTATTTTATTAATTATCACTGATGCAATAGTATCTACTATATACATATTTTTTGTGAAATAGACAAGTTAATATCAAAAATTATCAGGAATTTGATTAGCCTTGCGTTAACCAGACACAACACAACTTTTATTAATAATAAAAAAAAGAATCTTGATAGACTAAATTATGAATTTTCTTAAAAACTGCTAACATTCCATCATTAGAAACCATTTGGAAGTATTAATAAAAATTTAAGTTATAAGTTCACGTTAAATGGTTTGGTCCATTGAGCCCAATTTGAGTAATGAAAACGAAGTACCTAAGATATCGTTATACTAACTACTTATAAATTAAATTAAACTAATTGACAACTGGAATAGAATAATTTTTAATGAGTACGAATCAAGTACACCAATAACTTGAAAATCCAAATTTAAATGTTTTAATTGCAATCATACAGACAAGACAAGCATAAGACAGGAATCTATATTTTAATCTTCAGTCCACATCGCAATAACAGAATATCTGTCAGAAATAACAAAAAGCAGTAGACCAAAAACAATTTTTTCATTAGCATATAACAATAACGGCTTCAGTGCACAACATTAAACAAACATACATAAATCGATTGTTATTTTCTAATGAACATTAAGCGGAACATACTACAGTACGTGCCTGGAAACTATTAGTATTAATTCCCGCAATGTAATTTGCGTCCATGCACGTAAATAAACAGCCTAGAAGTTACAACGCACTCAGCTAATTAGCATTGCCACCGATTAACAAGCGATAGCGTTAATGCATTTGGAGTGTTGAGAAGCGAGATGGAGTCGACATTTTCTCACCCAGATAAGCGCATCTACTTTGAAGTAAACGCAGACAAGATAGCGATGTGCAACTTTATATACATATCTCAATGAGATTATACAATTTACAGATTTACCATCGTTGTAAAACAAGGCAAAGAACGAACTTGTGTTTATATGTATAAAAATAAATCACTTTTAAGAGAAATTTTTCAAAAATGAAAATGAGATAAACTTAAAACTCGAATATTTGCAAATTTTATTACTTTTCGTCACGAAACGCATAATTCATTTCTCAGAAGCATTTATATAGAATTTTTCAGGAAAATAAGAAACTATACACCTGTACTTACTTATTCACATACTTGTCGAACCATTTTACTTCAAATAAAAATGTTAATGGTCAATTAAAACCATCCGTCTGGAAACATATTTATGTCCGTATATATAACAACATTATCTCCAAATCAATTATGTATATGCACACCATGACGGACGCCTTCATGTTCCTACCAAAACTTCGAGATTCAATTTAGATTCGAGATAACCGTACAAAACCAACGAACGCTGTGAAAAGAAATACTCTACATATGTATTTTAAATGTGATTCAGTTTATTCCAAACAACAAAAGACCACGAAGGCAAGCAGGGTATACGTAATAAAAATAAAGAGATAAGTGCTCAACATAAGTAGGCAGGTATCCTGCCACTAACAAGCACAAAGAGGTACAAAATTAAACGAGGTGATTTTAGATAAACCAACACATCGCATGTGATACATCAGCCAGCTAAAAATAATTGGACCGGACGTGTCACCATGGTGGGTAAAAAATACTGAGATTAAACACTCGGGTAAATTCTGCCCATTCTTTATATTTACAGTGTTCCAGTACACTAGCTTTTAACGTATACGTTAATAATTTGACGCTTGAAATGTATATATTAACAAAATATTCTATCGAGTGAATTTATGAAATAAATAAATTGAAATAGCTGCTCAAGAATAACTATCCCAAATTATAATCATACCTTCAGGGTTAAAAAACAGAATAAGAATTGATAATAGCAAAGGTACCTTATTACTGTAGAGATCGGAAGAATATGCAAAATGCCTTCTGTATCTTTCAATATAACACTTCAGAAGTCTGACAATGTAAATTTTATTGTTGTCTACAAGTAGTTAACTTATAATAAGTAATAAAATGGATAATTCCAATGTTTTGAAGGAGTGCATAGAAAGATACAGCGGACATTTTGCATATTTTTCCGATCTCTGCGTTATTAGTTACATTTTAATGTCGATATTAAAATCCAACGGAAATCTTTACTCGATCTTTTCGAATAAACTCAACATTTTGATTAAATGAATGCATATAAATCTAATAGAAATTTAAAACTTGTTTAGATTACTCCATTCTAAAACACCTAGGAAACTAGACAAAGTCGTTGGGAAATGCAATCGTAAACGAGGATACCCTGTATGTCTGGACAATGATCAAGATCAATTTGCTAACAAAATTGAATTCCTCCTGCGAAATTGTTAAGTTACCTTTTGCATTATGCCTACAGGGCTTTTTGAATCTCAGCTGCATTTACATTTTTGAGTTTGTCAAGAGTTTTCAGTTAGTGGTCATTGCAACTAGGAAAACGGTTTGTGGATATCCTGCATATTTGCAAAATAGCCAATATCAATTTTGCTCAAAATTGTAAATCGCCTTTTACATCGCATCTCGAGATATTTTGAAAACTGCAGTTATTGTTTAAACTCATTAATGGTTTTTGGCTCATTGCAGTACTTTGGTTATGAAGACCAGACCGACAGTAACTTCACCGGAGAAAATGATGTGGCATTAAAAACTTCTTGCACTACTTTTTGACCTTACGTGGTGTTAAGTCACTTTAACTGTACAAAAGCGATTCTGAAGATTTATTGAGTATTCGGCGTTTCTTTATTTCGGCTCAAATGTTATTCCATGCCGATAACATGACTTTGATTGACAAGTTATGAACTCATAATTCATAATTTTCTGACCTTTGGAACTAATAATTATCTTGCTCCTTTTTTATTGTAAGTCAAGACTAACTATGAACTCATCTTTAAAGGCAAGTCAAGACTAAGATGAAGATCCGGATTACTAAACCAGAGAACTTTAAGAAACCAATATGTTTGTGAACGCCAAGATTCTTGATTCCAAAATTTACATAAAGTCTTCATTTTCTATATAAGCTTTCTATTGAATTTAGCAACTGTAGAACCAAAGGTTTTTCAAAATTGTCTTTTCCATTATATGGGCACGTAATTTACAAATTTTTCCCCGATCTTTGGTATTCGCAATTAGTTTACAGTTGAAGTTGATCTTGGAACTTATAATAGTTTTGATCTAATTATGAGTTTTGTAAAAGTACTTTACATTAGCAAAACAAAGAATTACATCAAAGCTTGTACATAAGTGGTTCCATCTAGATCCCGATCTGTAAATATCAAAGATCTCCTGTTCTTCGGACCAGAAAACATGGTAATCATATCCTCCAACACAATATTGTATTTTGACTTTCTTCAAAGTTCAGGATCATAAAATATGGAACGTATAGACCTGGTGGTATACAAGAGAACAAGCAGAAAAAAATGATACGGTTCCAAGGTATCACACAGATGTTTTTCATTACTTTTAAAGATTTTGATCAAGGTTTTCTCACGTCAAAATCAAATTCAAGACTCTTAATATCAAAGTCGAGGCCTACATGAATCTTAATCGAGTTTAAGACTCAAGACCAACTCGCCAGTCTTGATCTTGTCTCAGTCTTGTAAAGCATTAACTTGCACATCCACCAACATGTATAAAACATGTATGCATGAAACTTGCTGTCAATTACATATAATAACTATTTGTATTTCGAGTCGTTTATTTCGTGGAGAAATAATGTCAATATCGGGAATATACAGGGTGATCATTTTAAAACTTCCCACCTTGAATAACTCTTTAATTAGTAAAATTATCAAAAATCGCTGAAACGTGCCGATTTTGTTCTGAAGAGGAACACCTAGTAACCTATTCTAATTAGTTGGGAAACTTTCACCCTTCCCCCAACCACCCCTCCCCCAAATTTTAAATGGCACTACCCCAGGTGTGATATCATTTTAAAGAGTATAAGATGCTCAATCTTTCACATCAAAGAAAATTAGAATCGGCCCAGCCGTTCGTGCATTAGAGCCAAAAATATATTTAATTCAATCAACACGTTTCTGTCTCTAGTTCATGAACGGCTGGGTCGATTTTAATTTTCTTTAATGTAAAAAATTGAGAATCTTATACCCCTTAAAATAATGTATCACACATGGGGTAGTGCCATTTAAAATCTTGGGGTGAGGGTGAAAGTTTCCCAACCGACTAGGGTAGATTATTAAATGTCCCCTCCAAAACAAAATCAACGCGTTTCAGCGATTTTTGATAATTTTACTAATTGAAGAGTTATTCAAGGTGGGAAGTTTTAAAATAATCACCCTGTACAATTATTAAATGAAGAAAACTACGTGAACTCTAAGAACTCTTGTCCTTCTTTCAGTGAGGGCTCATGGGCCAAAATGTGAGTTGCAGCATTTGTGCATGTGATGACCAATTTGCATTCAGCTTGCAAACTAGGCGTCTTAAGGTGTATATCGATTTTGCCGGAATGTCTCACAAAGTTTCTTCGAAGCATTTATTCCTAAATAAGTCTGGATAACAGCAAACGACAAGCTCACGAGCCGTCAGTCTCGGTTGTGATTGCAAGGAAACCTGGTAACTAAAACCGGTTACCGATATGTAAAGACACGTACGAGAATTCTAGCAAAGTCGATACGTATGTTACCTTTATGCAACACGGCTAAAATAAAAATACTCTCCAATGCGCAGACTACTGATATTCTTGAATTTTCGTTGCTTCCACGAGTCATTCTCAAAAGTTGATCGAGTTAACAGAGTCTTGCCTTTTCAGGCTCAAATTGAGAGAACAATGAATTTCAAATTGCGACCAATCAATTTCAAGTTAAGACCAACCAACCAACCAACTTCAAATTGGAATTAATCGGCATCAAATTGTGACTAATCAAATCGACATTTGAGTTCAGCTTAGTCTCAATTTGAAGCTGATTGGTCAAAACTTGAAGTTCATTAGTCCAATCTAAATTAATGGTTCTCAAATTTGAGCTTGAAAAAGTATAATTACGTGGGTTTTTGTGATACCGCACTACTTACTCAAGATAATGACTTGTTTGCTTCTCTTAACTGTCAACGATGTTAACACATTTGCAAGCAATTTCTGAATGGTGTTCCTCCTTCAAAGCTAGTTTGATATAAAATCCTGTCTCTTAACATCCAAATGTTCATTATCCAAAGACAAAGATACAAGTTAAAAAGCTAGGACACGAGAGAAAAAATAGAGTTGGAATATTTACAAAAAGGAGAAAAGCGGAAAGAATCTAATTCTTGTACCCAGCTGGAATGGATCAGTTAGAATTAATGAACGTCAAAAAATGGAAAGTGTTTAAGAAAGAATCAAACTTGGGAAATGTGCACAGAAAATGCATGTTACAGAAGAATCTTGATACCCTTATAAATAGTTTCTTGGAGCTAGGATCAGAAACGGATGATGATTCCAAAGGCTTGTGCTCTGTGATTGATATGTTCAAGAATCTTGGAAAAGCCTCTTCGTGACGCTTTTGTGAAAAAAACATTCTACTGAATTTAGATTCCTACTATAAGGAGTTTCAATCAGCTCACTTACAAGATTTCAAATAATTCATGTGCAATATTAACTGATTCTACTGCCAAGTGTCTTCAAGAAATTAAGATGATGAAAACATAGTAATAGTTATTATTATTATTATTAATTTCCTGTAAATGCAAGTGGTTGCTTGGTCTCGTTTACTATTTACCTTTTTGTAACTCCGTATGAATGCGACTAACTACACATACGCTGTGTGTCTATATAATGTAGAATATAATTTTTTGCTAGGGACACTAATAAATCTACATTGCTCACCTCAGTTTTTTACAATTTACGATAGAAAAGATCTCATTTCTCAGGAAAAAAACCTACTGTTAAGTCAATAGCCTTATCCTCGTAATATCTGTCATCATTTTTTATTTTGTAGCCAACCACAAAATTACTTAAATTCTGTCGATACCGCTTCTTCCAACTTTTTAATTTTGTTTCTTCTTTTAAATTTATGAGACGAATGGCATCTATTATCTGTTCAACAATGAACATCATTACAGCTTAATAATTGCTAATTATCATATATCATTTAATACGACATGGGACAATGTTCAGAATTTTTTATTGCCTGGCGTTAAAATTCTGCCATATGTAATTGTAGAGGTGACATTAATTGCTTGCAATCGGCGTTCGTGTAAACGTCCAAACCTAACTTTCTCTTATAAAGCTTTGATTCACTTTATTTTAATTAATTATTCAACTACACATTTGGAATTACATATTTCAACTGACTAAATTTGGTTCTCTAATTAAATTTTTAGTATCATTAAATTACCTTTTACATTAAAAACGAGCTTGCGTGCTTAAAAGATATATTTTTATTATACATTATAATGCATACAATACAATTAAAAAATTATCGCAAAACAAATTAATTATAATAAAAATTACAGCAATAATTATATAGCAGCAGTCCCCGAGGAATTTATTTGTCAAACAAGAACTTTTTGCATACCTACGAGGTGTAAAACAGTCTCTTAAAGATGTAACGAACTAGATAAGCAAATTTAAAACAATGGCACCTGGAATGACAACAACAGTTTGGGGCAGCATTGCTAACATAACCCGCGGTGACCAAAAGAGGTGAGGTTCGTGACTTCAAAAGTCCGCGGGTCTGTAAAAAGGCGCATAAACCGGTCGCAAATCCAGTCAAAAACATCTTGAAACGTGTGATGCAAGGCGTGACTCGTGTCTAAACATAGGATATATCACATGCTGTCTCAAACCATGCATAAGATGTGCCGCATTCGCAGACAGTTTCGAAATAAATGCGTACCAGCTAAAACTAACCTAAGTCTACCATCTCTCCTCTTTAATTGGACGTTGAATTTATTTTTTACTTTCATTGCGTTTTTTTGTTGCGTCTGATGACATTCGGGCATTGATAAATTCGTCCTTTTCTCAACGTCCTATAATAATGGGAATTTATTTGTTTTGGAGTATTTTCCGACATTTACATTCTGTTTTTATATGTTATAATGTAAATTCCACCAGGAGCAATAAAAATAATTTAGACTAGTTTATTTATTTAGTTAAGAAATGCTGAAATTTATATACTTGCAAGACCTCATATCACTCTTAAAAAAGTGTCGATTGCCGTCGAAATTTTTTTAGAAATATAGGAAAGCTACGTTATAAACACAATACAAATCGAAAAATTAGACATTTAAACGCATTTGGTACCTTTTACATTGTTGTATTCTTCTTAATACACAACAATTTGAGTTGGTTAGTTTTTATGGTATTGTATAGGCGGGGGTGAAAAAGTTTCATTTTCAAATGATAAAAAATCCATCATTCACATCTATAGGTCATGGTGTTACTGAGAAATTGTAAAATCGGCCAGCTGGTTTGGCCAGCATATTGAAAGGAAGGCAAAGGAAACTCAACATTTCGTTCGCCTTCTTCTCAAGAGTAAGAGTGCTGTTAACACCGATCAAGGAATAAGATAGAAAAGCACAACAATGTAAAGTATTAATCATATAGAAAGCAAAACTATTTTTATCACTATTGAGATACTATCTCAACAACCAAACACAAGGGTACGTCGATTATTATTTATATATTTTGACCTGAGCATTGCGTTGAGAAGTTTTATAACTAAAACCATTGCTTGTCAATAGAATTGGTGAAACTGACAGGATAAATTAAACGTGAAACAAGTAAGCACTTAGTATGTGCGCTGCAGAGCATTTGAAATTCCAAACATCGAATTTTAAAAATACGCAAATAGCAAAAATGAGAAGAAAATCCACGTAACGTAAAAACTAACCCAAAAACGCTTTTCTGTGGTTTCCAAAATAAAAACTACAAAATTACTTGCATTCTGTGGCAAATATCCAAGCGCATCATAAAAAAATCAATTGCAAGCGAGCAATCGGTCTTACAGATTTTGTCAACGGTTTGGAATTACTAAATGGATTGATGATGTCCAACAGTCACGTCGTTCAAGAGTTCTGACAGTCAGAAGATCAATAATACAGGGTCGCTAAAAAGTATGGAAACACGCTACCCCGGCAGAAACGGTAAGAGATAGACAAATGAAATTTGGGGAGCTTAAAGTAGGTATTTTTTTCCATGTTTTGCGAAGGTAATTAAAAACAAATCTTCAATTGTTTTTTCGTACGGCCGCCATATTCGATTTTTTAAAATGGAACACCCTGTATATGACCCGAAATTTGGATAGGGATTTTTAAAACAAGTTCAATGATATAAGGGTTGCTACACTTATCTTGAAAGGTTTTGGAGATAATCGTTGTTCTTTTGTCAGGAGTTTCCCTGTTAAAAAGTATGTAAACACGCTGCTCCTGCAAAAACGGTAAGAGATAGACAAATGACATTTGGGGATCTTAAAGTAGGCATTGAAAGGTTTTGAAGATAGTAGTTATTCTTTTGTCAAGGATTTCACTCTTAATTTTTATCAAAATCGAGTTACCCGTGAAACAGCAAAGGCAATGGAACTAAAAAAAATGATGTGCGATTATTTTATAAGTAATTGAAGTAAAAATAAACTGTAAAAAGTTTGCCCTTAGTCTACTTATTTAAAATAATAGCTCGATACTAGAACAAACTAAAAAGGTGGAATAAGACCAAATAGTGACGAATTGATAATAACAAAAACACAATATAATTTTATAAGAAATGTTCAAAATGTGATGCGTTAACTTTTTGGCAATTAAACAATCTCTTTTGAAATGTTCGTAACGAATTTTGCAAGTAATCGGGGGGAACTACTTGCATTACGAATCTGTGCTTGAAGTTAAGAAATTCTTGACAAAAAAATAGCGATTATCTCCAAAACCTTTCAAGATAAGTATGGCAATCCTTATATTATTGAATTCGCCTTTAAAATCCCTATGGAGATATGGGGTCATATACAGGGTGATCCATTTAGAGAAAATTCAATATGGCGGCCGTACGAAAAAACAATTGAAGATTTGATCTTAACTCGCTTCGCAAAACATGGCAAACAATGCCTACTTTAATATCTCCAAATTTCATTTGTCTATCTCTTACCGTTTCTACGGGGGTAGCGTGTTTCCATACTTTTTAGCAACCCTGTATAATTGCAATTAAAAAAATGAAGACCAGACGTAAAACCATATTACGAAACATGGTTATAAAATCACCATAACAAGTCTTGTTTTCAAACGAGATCCAACAACTAAAATCTGATTCTTGTTACGGAGAAAAAGCTGTGTATAAAAAAACATCTTTGGATAAAATAGGAAGAATTAATGCTGGAAAATTTCAAAAATCTCAACAAGAATAACGGCAGTCAATTTTGTAGCAGCTTAAAATGATGATGACAATGCAAATGAGACAAGAAACGCTATGCGATAAGGCATTTTCTTATCATTATTCGTACTACGAGCATCATCCATCCTTACAAAAGCTAAATTAACAAAAAAGTAAGTACCTAGATAAATACAAAATAAGATAGTTTCTCGATGAGAAATTTGTTCATTTCTGCTTTGTCAAAATTAATGACTTCTTCATCTGTAACATGATACGGTCCTGCCGAAAACGATCTGGTCTACTGGTCCAAACAGTCCCAGATGTTTCAAGAGTATAATAGATCGGAACTCGGGTTGGTTGAAATACGTTCTGGACTTTTCGGGTTGGATAACGAGCTGTTTCTGCAAGACTTTTACCTAAAAGTAAGATGTGATTCTATAGGATGACGCCACACGTCTCGGAGATACTGTTTCACAACATCTTTTCACATCAAATAACTGTTGAGCCGTGTTCGTCACCTTCACAATCAGTTTGTTCAAAAATTGAACATAATTAACTGTATTTACTGAAAGGTTTTTCTTCTGAACGTGATTTTCGAAAGATTACCGTTTTTTGTTTGAAGTACAAGATCAACAGGTCATCGACAATCTTTGATTATTTAGTTCTTAGCAGATTTTAATTAAAACAGATTTTCTCCAGCCTAGGTATTCTTTTGCCAAAGTCGAACAGATCCAGTCAAACTCAATTAAATGGGCTAGTAATACTTCATCCAGAGAGATTCGAAGAACGATCGTACTCAAGTCGGGTAAATTGTGATTTTGGTAAGTAAAAAATGGTAACACTTCGAGAACAGCTAAGGAGATTTCTATTAGTTTTACAGTATGGTCCAATTTTTTTAAATTGAAGAAAATATAAAAGTATGGAAAAAAATTGCTTTCATCCACAATACCTGAAGATTTGTTTCGATAAACATTATTATGGTCAAGCATTTAATGGACTGCTACCACCTGCGTATTTACTCTTCTATAAATTTAAATACAGACCCTAATAATTAATAATCCTTATAATGTTATTATCGACATCAACAACAAATTACTCCAAACAATATATCACGAATTTGCATTCATTACCCGAGATTTATGGGAATGAAGCACGGCATACTACTTTTATACATATATCATGTATTCATTTATAGTTCCCAAATACCCCCAACAAACTAAAAATAAGAAATCACAAGAAAGTCTTACAGTAGGAAAAATAAACTGTAATTTCCGGTGGGTACGCTATTCAAACAATTGCTTTCTTGTAGGCGTTGTAATACTAACATATGGTCATGTTAAAGTTGTGCTTTAGTATTTTAGTTATAAAACCCAATTTTTATGTTTAGCATGCCTTAAAAAGCTGAATGGTGTGACGGTTGAAAACTCATTAAAAAAATCACATACAGAAAAGACCACACTACGTCTACAACGTCGTAAATTATTCTCGAAAAAAAGTTATAAATTACGTTTTTGAAAACCAAATTATAACTTGTCACATTAATATCGCGATGGGTGCGACAAATACTCGTCCAAAAGTCTCGCCTTGGGCTTGAATTGATTTTTAATAGATATTTTTCTACATGGGTGATTTTAATATCGGTTACGTATAGATTGTAAAACTTGAACTTTTACAACCCATTGATAAAATCGTCATATCGATCGTCCGTCAGTCGACTAGAAGGTTCAATTAAAGAATTTTTATTTTATCAGACGTCTAATGCTATAAATTCGCAAGTATATAAACAACAATAATAAACACAACAAAACAGTAAAATTCCACGTGCCTCGTTTCATTGCAGTTGTTCTTTTAAGTTACAACAGGACATATAAAACCACGCCTACACATCTGCATTATAAATATTTTTTCAGTCCTAAAGTGTAGGTAAGAGAAAATATCTTCTTGTTTTCAGCACGTAATCTGCTTGCAATTAACAAATGAAGGTGTGGAAAGACATCTGTGTTAAAGAAATTTTTTTGAATAATTATCAGTAAATGGTCTTTCGTTTTATGTTTCTTCTCATCACATAAAAGTGTAAAAGATATTTCAAACATTGCTTTTCATTTATTATTTCATTCATAAATTCATTTATGTTTATTTACATTAACGTAGATTGCGGAGGATATAATTTTACATATTTTTTAGTGAAGAGGCACGGATGCGTTTAAATCTTTTCGCTTTGTAAAAATCACCGGCCTGGAACTGACTCGAATTAAGATTCACTAAAAAGACCACCCAGTAAGGTTTAAATGTTAATTTGGAAAAAAAAAGTTATTGCAAGATGATAACTAAGAAAGAAAAATGTATCTAGTATTTGAACAGCTTTTACAATTACAATTATAAAAATTGCAAATTCAAGGTAATCAAAAACCAAATGTCAATTTAGCAAACACTTTGAGAAGAAATATAACGGGAAAACTGCATTAGTGATAAAAAGTATGTAATTTTCATATCTACAAGCACACGCTCATCTAAACCAACACAACAGGCAAGTTTTTTCTTTTTCGGCTTATGGAGTCACACCACACGCCAAGAAGAGGGCAGTGTGCAGAAAACCAAATGAGAGTTCAAAAACCACCCTCAAAACCAAGAGCGCTAAGAATAAGATAGCCTTTATCCTCACCCAACAGCAACCAACAATCGAAGTTTTCGTACCTAGGCACTCGGCATAACCCAATAAGTGCTTTCGCCCCGATCTATTCCATTCCAATTAGTAATCCAAGTTTCCAAATTTGTCTGCTCGGGATAACTCAACACCCTTTGCACTTGTACTTCTTCCGTCTCTGATCTATCTATCAAAAAACGTTTATGGTGCCTGCTAAGTAGGTAGATTCTAACGAACTCACCGTGGCTGTCTTTAAGCTCGCAAGTGGATGAGCTGCTTGAGGAGTATTAAATTTTTGGATCTGCCATAAGCTTGCTTTGCCGTTCCCGAACTGGAGGCTGTGACATTGCGTTTCTCAACACTTTCCACAATTCCTCGCAGATGCCATTGTATGATTCTAAAATCCAAAATTTTAAATAATTTCTAAGATAGAAGAAACGTTAGGACGGTTAATACCAACTGTAACTATCACGATGATGATCATGATGCCCATACTGCAACACAGCTAAGAATGATTTTCGACAAAACAATTGCCAACATTTAATAAATGATGAAGAAACATGTCTGATCGCACTTACATAGAACAATAATTTAAGGAAAATATAAATTTAAAAAATTTATTTTTAATACTACAAATAACTTAATACACTACGCATACTCACACCATCAAGTATCTATGAATCAACAAAATGAAGACGATTCGATTAGAAATGATGGAATCATGCTCATGCCCTTCTTACTTCAAGTTATATTTACCTTTGGCCATCTGAAAGTCGTGAGAGACGCAATCGCCCAGAGCATAATTTGACCGAGCCCGAAATAGGTCAACATGTCCTTCCAGAACATTGTATGATGTTAAGAAAATGTTCAGGATTAGTTTCATCAACATTTAACTTTATGTGATTTTCAAATGTCGTAATAAGGTAATATGCGACTTATGTGTATTATGTCTGTACGACATGTTGTGCCCATTTGTACTAAGTAATCAACATCACAAGCCTTCTTTATGATAACATAAGATCCAAAATGTCGCCCAACTTTTCGTATAGCTGTGTAAACTTTAACTTCGGTAGGAAGGGGTCTCCACCGTACACTAACATGAATAGTGAAAACAAAGTGGTGTTCTGATGAGATATATATTATACGTAAAAGTTATATGAAGCAGGTACTCGTCCCAATCTGTTTGTTGAGTGTTGGTAAAGATTTCTGGACCGTCTGCAAGAGTCTTATTATACCGCTCTGTCAGTCCATTACACTGAACGTGGTAGCTGGTTGTATAGTGCGTAGTAACGCCCATAATTTTAAGCAGTTCTGTAAAGAAGTCGTCGAGAAAGTGTTTAGGAGATTCATGTTGGACACTTACCTGTTCAAAGACGAATTTGGTTACGTATCTCGCTGTGCCATCTACTAGGCCTGTAGTCTCTGTCTGCTTTTCCGAAAGGGACCTAAAAGATCGATATTCACCTTTTCGAAGGAAAGACCTACTTTAATAGGGTGCAGAAATCCTGCGGGCTTTACATTAGTACGCCCTTTTCTTGCTTAGTACGCTCTTTTCTTGCTTGACATTCAGGACAGTTTTTCACAAAATTTTCTGCGATTTTTCGTTGCCCTTCGATTTTTAATTTTCTCCCAGGTCTTTGTAATTCCTAAATGAGCGAATAACGGTTCGCTATGATGTTGATGCATGATTTCCTCCACTAGGCGTTTTGGAACTACCAACAAATTATTATTTCCCTCTGTATTAAAATTTTTCTTATAGGGGAAAGTGAGGCGAAGTTCACTTCTAGACGCCGGTACACGCGCTTTGTGTTGTGATAAGTTTTTTAATCTTTTCCAGCAAAATTTTTCAATTTTGTGTTGAGTCTTCGTACTGTGTCCTTCACACATATATGGAACATTATTGTAGGTAAGTGCAATTCTGATTCATTTAACTTTAGACACATATTTTAACCTGTTTATCGATTCTTAACTCACTCGCATAAGGTTGTGACTCCATCTTGTTTACAAGTGGGTTTTACCTCATGTTTTTAATACTGACCGAGTAAGTGTACACGCTTTTTCTAAACCTTATAGTTTTTTTTCAGATATGCCACGAAACTACAAGAGGAAGACAAACAGGCAGAGCTGGTCAGCAGACAGGGCACTTCAAGAAGTGTTAGAAGAGAGGATGGGTTATAAGAAAGCTGCGCGAACTTTCAGTATCCCACAGTCTACATTAGAAGACAGAGTTAAGAAGGTTCGTCAACGTGGCCTACCTCCCGCACCGGCAGCAGAAAAGTCTCTTGGGAGGTTTGAGATAGTTTTCACAGACGCTTAAGAAACTGAGCTAGTTAACCATATTCTGTTTCTAGAAGAGAGACTCTTTGGACTTACCTTGCATGACCTACGGAGACTTGCATTTGAACTAGCTGAACGAAACAATCTCCCGAACAATTTTAACAAGACAACACAGATAGCTGGAAAGGACTGGCTGTATGGATTTCTAAATAGGCATCACAACATATCATTCGAGATCCAGAAAAAATATTCATTGCTGTTAGCAAGTTCTATGATTTGTCGAATTCCATATATATAAAACATAATCTTTCCCCCAACGACATATATAACGTCGACGAGACTGGGATTTTAACAGTGCCTAACAAACAGTCAAAGGTATTAGCCCTTCGAGGAAAAAAAAACAAGTGGGCTGCTTGTCCTCGGCTGAAAGAGGAGTTCTTGTTACTGCTGAAGCCTGCACGAATGCAGTTGGGAATTTCATGCCTCCGATGTTTGTTTTTCCGCGTAAACGCGAAAATTCTTTATTGATGGATGATGCTCCTCCGGGATCATTTGCTTACTATCATGAAAGTGGATGGATCAATGCTAAATCATTTCTTTATTGGTTCAGACGCTTCATTCAGTATGCTAATCCATCACCGCAAAAACCTGTCCTTTTGATCTTTTGATACATCCCACTTCAAAACTATGGCACTCATTGATCTTGCTCGTGAAAACAATGTTACCATCTTGTGCTTTCCTCCAGCCTTTAGATGTTTCATTTATGACGCCACTCAGTGCTTACTATGAACAAGAGGTTAGAAAATGGCTGGTTGCACATTCTGGTCGTGCTGTAGCCATTTGCCAAATTGGAAAACTCTTTACTGATGCATTCACAAGAGCTGCTGTCATGCAAATAACTATCGCAGGTTTTAATAAACCATCAACATCCTCTTGTAGTTCCCCGTTTTTCATTTCCCCTAGGATGCTGATGCGTCCTCCCCAAGAAGAACAAAGGGTCAGGTCAAAAAATGATCGAACAAAAGGAAAAACCGCTATTCTCATTTCCTCTGGAATTGGAAAAAGAAGTACAGGAGAGGCAGAAAAAGAAAACCCCTAAACAAAGATTGTTCAATCCGACTCGAGACAAAAAGGGTTCAAAAGCGAAGAAAGGAAAGAAGAAGGAGAAAACAGCAAATGAAGCCATAACAAATAAAGAAGAGAAGAAAGTGATGCAAGAATCATCTTCAGATAAAGAAGACCACGAGGCCTGCATGTTTTGCAAGGAACTATATTCACAATCACGTACAAAAGAGAAATGGATCCAGTGTTCTATGTTATGTGTCGGCCGTGGACTCACGAGACTTGTTCTAATGCTGACGAAGAAGATGATACTTTCGTATGTGATTTTTGTTCATAAACTACAAATGTATTTCATAAATTGTAATTATACACTTTGAAATTTTAAATTTTTGCACTTATATTAATAGCTACCCGATTTTACCCCACCCACGGAGAAAACTAGGTATTTGCACTTTTTTTTTCAAGTAAATTCCATTATCGCAGAAAAAAGAACATTTTAAACCTGAACAACTATATTTTCTGTTAAAGGAATAACTGGTGAAGCATAAAATAGTGTATGTAGACATTATTATTGAATCATCATAAAACTCCATAACTTTAAACTTCTGGTACTCGATTTTACCTCACTTTCCCCTACAGTATGTTATCTAAAAGAATGAAATTCTTAGCTCTTCTTCTCGCTGCTTTCTCCTTGATTTTCTAAGGTGTTAATAAGTGGCGAGAGTTGAGCATCTCTCTTTGTAGTTCAGCTATCTCATCTACTTCAAGGTTGTAAATGGGAATGTCTATTGCAACCTCAGCATCTTGCTGAGTACTTACTAAAGCAATATCTCTATAGAAGCATGCACAAGTCGGATTTTACGTTTATACTTCCGGCTTTTTGGGCCGTTCGAGCTTATTCAGTCTCTCAAGCTTATCGAGTCGTTCAGACTTCAAGCCTACCGGGACGATTAAGTCTTTCGGGCTTATTAGAACTTTCGAGTCTTAATTTCTTGAATAAGTATTAATAATTTTGCAAGTAATGAGAGCTTCGAATTTATAACCCCTACAGTGCCTTGTTCTAAGTTCACGCATTCTAAAAACACTGTAGATTAAGGATCGACTGAATCAAGGATTTGATTATTTCCACCAGAATGATTGGTGATCAAAAACGCAGAAGCAAAGTACGGTTTTTCTGTCTACAATCAATTTTGTTAGCAATCAGATTGTTGGCACAATTGGCCCTAAGGAAAGCAAAACCAGTAAAATCAATGATGATTTATTATATACTTGATCTTCAGAGTGGTTGATGAGAATTGCAATGATGATGGATATGCTACAGTTTGGTCCTATTCCATAAAGAAATACTCTCACCAAATTGTTACATTGACCTAGAAATTACGTTTGATAATGACTATGATTTTTTGTACAAAAAAAGTCTTACCAACTTCGCGAGATGATTTGTACAATTTTTTCTATTGTTATTTTCTAAATGTACACTCGCAGCTATTTGGCTACTGTAATTTGAAAAATGGTAAACGTAGTCGATAAACGGTTTGCATTATTGTGTTGTAGAAAGTAGAGCTATCTAATAAAAGTTCATTACATACCTCAGTTCACATAATTATAGATTGGAATAGCAAAAAGGATTAAAAATATAACCTTCTATTCCAAACGAATAGTTTAGAAATCTTTGCATCATTTTTTAAATTCTGGAAACTACGCAAGACCAATTACAGGTTTAAGCAAAACTAGCATTTATAGTGCAATAAATCAGAAAAAAAAGGGCAAAAACTATCTCTAATAGTGCATTCTAAACGGTGCACAACATGCAATGTTTAATTATTCAAGAATTTCTTAGAAATGACTCTAAACCAATAGTTGACCCAGCGCCCTCTTACCTCACCGAAACTTCCTTCACCGAGCCAACTATCTGTTACATTGTAAAGTTTAAATTTATTATATCGCACACCTGCATACAAAATCACAAAACTAAAATATAACATAAAACATAAATACAGTTAAACAACAGTTAAAGATTTGTTATAATTTGAATAAATTCCAGTTATATAATCAAATTTGTCCATTAAAAACAACGACATCTGACCCCATCAATAAGTAATAACATTGCTGCCCACTACAAAACAAAAAAAGACGAGAAGAGGAAAACATTCGTAGACAACTAACAACTTTCCAAACTCGTCTTGACAATACATATATTAACAATTAACATTTCTAGTCTATGAAAATTTCTAAGCATTTAAATCACGGCTCTTGTACAGATGCTTCGAATGTGGGTGAATTAATTAAGAAGACTTTTCAAGTGGTAAAAGAAATCGTAGGTGTGTAAGAAATGGAAGTTAATTTAAAGGAAAAAATACAAAACGGGATTAATTCGAACACATGTGCGCTGACAGTTGTAAATGAAGGCGACTGATATCAAACAGAAATTGCCTTGACCTAAGGTGTAGGCGGAATCGTGTATGTAAACCTGCCCGTACACGGAAAATGAGCTTAAAGTTGAATATACTCGGAAAGTTGATGAATCGCAAACTATATTGCAAAATAAACAAAAATACTGATTTATCTATCATATGCAAACTACTTAATAAATAGTGATATGATATGTAACGTGTACTATGTATAAGTAAATTCTTGTCTAGACATTTTCACCTACATATAAAACACCTTTTTGCTAAACTGCATATAACGTTAATAATTTATGGTTCAGGTTATGCCACGTTATCAACAGGCAAAAATGCTATCAAAAAGAAATTAATTTCTGCCACAATTTTTTTGGTAATTTATTAATTAAATAAAAACTGAAATGATGAATATTAAAAAGGAAGGAACATCTAGGGGAACATAAAATTTGGAGTTTATTACTTAATTGCGCTAAAAAAGGGGCGAGTAATGTTTTATTCCCTAAGGGTCAAACTAATTTATTTCTTCATTACTTTTTTTTGACATAAAAACAAAAAATCTTGGTGCTAAAATAATAATTAATTTTGTTTCTTTCCTTTAACATGCACAAAGAGAATTAAAGCTTTTTTGGAAATAGTAAAATTTTTGGTTCACAGAAAATGTATAATGGAAGACGCAAAAAACGTGATGTGATTACTCTTGGGCAGATATTGGAAAGTTACTCTAAAAAAGTAATTAGTTACAGTTACAGTTACCTTATCAAAAAATGTAATTAGTTACAATTACAGTTACTTGATTTTAAAAAGTAACTAGTTACCATTACAGTTCCTGCAAATATGTAACTAAGCTACTTTACCGTTACTGCCGGTTACTTTGATTCTATAAAGAAAATAAAGAAAAACTTTTTAGAACTCATCAAAATTCAAGGTGATTTTAATTAATTTTTCTTTGTATAAGCTTACTGTACAACGCTTAGAATTGCACAATATGAAAACATGTATTTTCTGAACATCATCAAAACTAAATTTGAAAATCGATTATTCAAGTAACGCAAAAGCAACGACCTGAAGTCGTTACCGTTACACGCTTTTTGTAATTAGTTACAATTACTTTACTGTGTCTTTATAAAGTAACGCGTTACCTTTAGCGTTACTGAAAAATGTAATTAATTACAAGTAACGCGTTACATGTAACGCGTTACTTCCAATGTCTGCTTTTGGGTTATGTAACCGCGTTATTAGAAACTTATTCTTTAAACTTACCAACTCGTGCACGCATAATATTAACACACTGAATTATTGCAGAACTTACCTGAAAGAAAAGAAAAAATATTTTAGCAAATACATATAAACTGCATGGTAGAATAAATGAAGGCAGCAATAATTTGTTTTTATATCAATACTAACTGTAATAATGCAACTTTGATAAAATCGAGTACACACCATACAAAAATTGCATTAAAATGTTTGCAGATGGCGTAATACATTAACTACAGAATGTAGTTAATTTGCATATTTATTAAAAATTTAAGCAACTAGAAGTTTAATAAAGGACTGTATGTATTACAAGCAGGTAATAATTATCAGTTACAAACCATCATAATATAATATTAATAACCTGAACTATTTATATATAATTTTGGTTTTCATGCAACCACAGTGAAATAATCCATATAACCATTCCTTGGATGTATCACAACAATATTCGACTTACAATTCAAGATTTCATTTTTTTTATCATGTTCTCTTACCAAAGATAGAATCACCCTGTATCAGTATTAAACTGAAGATTAAGGACATCCAGCCTTAACCTGTTTCTTGTATAGCAAAAACATTGTAAAATCTTCAATAAATTGAATGTTAATGACCCAGTTTGATTTCTACACAATGCTCTGAATGTCAACGTGAAGAAATTTAAGCAAAAGGTAGGTGGCGGACAGGTGGAAGTGACTATAGATATCTTGAAACCTTTGCACAAGAAAAAGAACTAGTAATATCTTAAAAACAAGTTAGAGTATATACAGAATTGCGTTATCTTGTTTCGTATTGAATCTTAAAAGACGTCGATAGAATTCATTTGGAACTCATCGAAACTGGGCGTCTTAATACTTCTTAAAACCGAGAACTATGTGATGACGCTTTCCTAACCGCTCAATCTTGCGAACGAAAGTCTACGGCAGAAAGAGAGATTTTCAATCATGTCCTAATTCCATTACCCGCATTTTCTAAATATTTTTTAAAACGTGCTAACTATGGTAACTATGCCTTAAGCTGACGGTAGTATCTCAGCAGAGAAGATATTAAAGTGATATAAAAAAATTTTTGTATCGGTGATTTATTAAAATATCGTAAAATATAAAGAGGTGGGAGACAAATTGCAGTCTGCGGTCGGGAAAAACCTAAAAGGAAAGTTACAGTCCATCATTTCTCCATTTGAGAAAATCTTCTTCATCCAGAACAGGAGTCTGAATCTTGAGTGAATTCGATGCGCATCTCGACCTACCAATGCAAACCCAGAGCGTTAACTGCTCAACCACGTCGTTAGTTATAAGCTTCTATCTTTCTTCTTATCTTTTTCCCTTCTATATTCGTGTTATGTGAGTTCAGTAGACAGTTTAAGGTGTCTCTAACCACCGGAAGTTCCGAAAATACTTCTATTTAGGACAATTTTCTTGGAAAACTATACTTCGGTGATTCTTCATTGCTTCTCGAGAAAGAAAAGATTCTAAGAATGTGATAACTTCCGACAACTACATATTTTGCACCTGCTTGAAACGAACCTTGTCGGCGTCCATGCCAACAACCTGTACAGAGCAGTAGTATGGTACATTATATGCTGAACATCGACAATGTTAAGAAAAGATACTGGAAGTAAGAAAAAAGTAAAATGGGCTAGCAGAACTATTAAACTTACGGCGGCGTCGGAATCCAAAGGCAGTTTATTATTGTTATAGACTAAGTTATTTTATTTTCGCAAGTAGTTGTAGATAAGGTACGTTCCAAAAATCATAGTCACTCCATTTTTCTTTGCGGGGATCTATGGAAAAAATTTCTATCCGAATTCTCAAGCTTTCCGTATTATCTTTGTTTTTCTTTCACGCTTGAGAGCATAAGTGGGACGAAGGTAGACAGTATAAGCATCGCGCTGGTGAAAAGTAAAATTCAATCCTACAACCAAATTAATTTTTCCTAAGAAGTTTAAAAGAAGACGGGTGCAAAGTACGACTTTACGTACACGCCGGTGCTGCCGCAATCGTTTTGCAAAGGCACTAGTAGATACTACTATAATTTCTACCAGTATGAATTCGAGTATATGCCCCAACGATTACCATGATAGGAGAGATAATAGAAGTTATATCAATATTAAAATATAGTTTATTATCCAAATAAAGAATACCAAGGATAAATACACAGTTCTTTAACTTAGTTGCCTTATTTTGCAGCCATGACAGAAAAAATTTGAAACCTTAGAACTTACTACCACGTTTTGCTATTGATTGGCTTTTATTGTATACATTTTAAATGTTTAAAAACACAAACAAACTTTTTATACCACACAGAGGTTAAATCCTAACCGCTGCAGTGTTTAACATCGAAGACACACAAATTAGATAAAATGGTCAACTGAGTCAATTTTTAGTTTGTTAGAAGTGGTGAATACCACCATAGAAAAATTGTAATTTGCAATCATTCTAACTAAAAATAGATCGCAGCTAATAACTTACTTCTACCAATTAAACAAAATGAACCGCATATTCATGTAAAACTAACTATTTTTTTCCTGATGATGTTCCTAGAACGAAACCGGTAGAGAAAATTAAATAAAAATCAAAAACTTAAGGAAGTACCTTTATTAACCTGCTCAATACATACCTTAAGCTATGGATCTCCAGTACAAAATGGTCAATTGTTTAACTGCTGCATGAGGAACTCGTCTTAAATGTATTTTAAAATCCAACAAATAGATGTTACTACTAGCATTGGTAAATAAATTCTCAGAATTAAAATCAGGGTTGGTCTCAGGATTTAGTACGCTCGCCCTAAAGCTACTTGTGGTCTTGCATTTTAGTACTCAACAGTATTAAGAATCTTTCAACCTAGAAAACTTAAGTAAAGATAGCTGTTAGTAAGAAAAACACCCATTCATTCAAACAACTTCTTCGATAAATTCAACTCGTTTATAAAAGTAAAATCCAACCGGAAAGCCAGCAGCGTGAAGTATGTACAGAGAAGGTGTTGTTACAGGTGGGGAGGGAAAAGGTCGTATTTTTCCGAAACACTGCGAAAGGTCTAAACAGTTCGTACAGTTTGATGGGCATGCATAGGTCCATACAGGTCTAGAAATCTAGACATACTTGATGATGTGGTTTTGTCTGTCCAAATCTAACTCTGGTACCATATCTGGGTTCTATAAATTTTAACGCCCTGTATCTCGGAAGGGATGCATTTTAGGACACTTGTTTATATGAACATTTTTACTTATAAGTAGCCCAGGAATTATCTATTAAAAGTTTTTACCATCATTACGAAACGCCCTATATAAAGGCTTTAAGTAAGCACTCAACAAACAATGAGGCTTAATGCTTGAGGCTTCAATTTTCGAGTATTTAGTAATTGGCGCTGAAGTTTTCAGTTACTACGCGTGGTTTGAATTGAATTAGAATTCTTCTTTAAGTGCAGGTATTTGTTGATTGGTGCTTGGTACTAGCTAATTAAAGCAATTTAGCTTTGCCAACTCAGACTGAAAACACACACGCAAAGATCTCATGTGATAGTATATTATGAGGATTTTATTCGTACAGAACAAATACTTTTGGTGCAATGTACATATTCAAGTTTACGACAGTGTACCTCGAAACGTAAAAAAGAATGCTTTAAAAGACGCAAAATT
The DNA here is from genome assembly GCA_011009095.1 of Ignelater luminosus. Classification (NCBI taxonomy): domain Eukaryota; kingdom Metazoa; phylum Arthropoda; class Insecta; order Coleoptera; family Elateridae; genus Ignelater; species Ignelater luminosus. The sequence continues at coordinate 119,082 of VTPC01091099.1, read as the reverse complement.
TTAAGAAATATGTACTACTGCTTTAGACGAAGTTAATTTACAATTTTATTTAGAAATGAAGCAAAAAAATATTTTCAATTTTCGGAATCCAGTCCGTAGGGTGTCGCCCCTACATAGCGGACACCTCTATGTTAAGGACATTTTTTGCAAGTCCCAAAAAGTTATAATCCATGAGTTTTTACGTATTCATAGCGAACATTTCTTTCGCATATATGCTGTCCGTTCTAGAGAGGTTTCATTGTACTATCACCATGTTAATAAATATTTGTAATTTCCTTGATATATGTCTTTTTTTATCAAAAATTAGATGATCTTTTGGAAGCTGGAACATGACAAAGTTAATGATCAACCACTCTATCCAATAAGCTAGCACAATGGAGTGACAACAGATAAGCAAATCACAAGGACACGACAAAATAAAGCACAGTACTTAATACGCTTCTCAGGTTAGAATCCTACGCTATGTTCAAAAATCAGAAAGTTTTGACTTTGAGCCAGTCAAACTACGTGATGACACATATAAAATGTTGGGAGGGATTGTGTCAGCGCCCCATTCTCTGAATTAACGCATCTAGACTATTTCTTGCAATCGTCTTTCAGAAATGCAATTTACAGCTCTCTAACGATTTTTGGTCCCCATATCCGTGTACAGAGGTAGTTGCCTATTGAGGATTGTAATAAAACTTTTTTCTTATTGTTTATCTGCTTATCAGCTGCTTTCTCATAGCACTTATTACTAGATTTAGTTATTTTGTAAATTTGAAACATCGTCGTTATCAAGCAAGTTTGAGTAACAGTACAGCAAAAATGATGCAATAGATTGATAGTAACAGACTTTTGTTATTTCTATGAGACATTTTGCTTTTGGGTTGTTTTTATCAACATCTAGAATGTTCAATCTTATTTAATAAATAAAAAGTATTGACAATAAATATAAATGACTTCCTAGAATTAAAACCAAAATAATGATACCTTTACCTTCAGATGTTATCGCCCTTTTGTTTTGTTAGCGGGGTAATTTATGTTTAAGCTTTTTCCACCTACACCACAAAGCTAGAGGTATTACCAAATTAAATACTAAAGCAATGAACACTTAACAGTATTTCGATTTTATTTTTTCAATTTCTAATTAATGGTATCCGTTCAATTTAAATTAAGTTATATCCCTGGTGTTACCTTGAATACTGATCCTTAGATTGATAATGTCGGTTAACAGTTGATTTAAAAATTAGTTAATCTAGCTTGTAGGTGATTGTTTTTGTAAATCTTATCAAATACAAGAAAGTCTTTCCAAAACCGTACTATTATTTCGACATTTTGCTTTCATACTCAACTAAACTCCTTTCATTTCTTACTAAGTCTAATGGGAGATGTGGACATTGTCTGCTTTTAAAATAGTAATGATTAGTTGATAGCTATTTATATAAATACAATATAAGATAAAAATTTTTATATCCAAAGCTATTGTTTAAATATCAGTGTAATAAATCATTTATTTCGGGCTATCTCTAACACTCAGGTTGATCATATATAGAAAGCTGTTCTCACTGAAAAATCGTACTCTATTTAAAAATTAGTTCACCAGTCACCAACTCAAGATTAAAACTATCATTTTGTTTATTTTTATCAGCAGAAACGTGTTTCATCGCCTTTTACTACTTCTATGCAAAAGCAAATAATTTATTATCATTGTTTTAATCATTTGTGAATCTTTTATGGAAATCTTGATCATAACATAACAAAACTGAAACAATTTAAATTATGTTTAGTACACATAATGACTGCAATAAGTTTCAATGGAATGCCTTAGATAAATAGAAAATTATTCTGTAACGATTGCTTCAAATAACGGAATACGTAATGAGTTTTAACAAAAGTTACGGAATTTCCTCTGTATTACAAAATAATACGATAATAGTACTCATCAAAGGCTATTTATCCTCTTGAAATATATTTTAAATTAAATAAATTGTGCACCATCTTGTTATATTTTCGTATTAACTCCAATAATTGGCAAATTATTAACTGCAATATAAACTGAAATAAGAAAATTATTTCGATTCAATGATTTTAATAATAGCTCCGAACAATTTGTTGTAGAAATTATATGGAATGTAATTTCATAAAATTTACAAAGGCTAAAGGTTCTCTTTATTTTCTTTAACGAGTTTCTCCTCCACGCTTCATCCTTGTACTTTTGTGCTTTGCGTTTTTTATAACCGAAATGACATCTAGTAATTGCATGCATTCATAATGGACGAGCATGTCTTAACCATAAAGTTCCATAAACGTCTACGCCAGATGTTTTCTTCTAAACTTCATAAGGAAAACTAACCGCAATATTCGTGCATGTAGGCAACTGATTGCATTAATAAGGTAACGCATATGTCATTAATGATGATCAACTACAAATCAGGATATATGCATTTATTAATCGACCGAGTGGCCAGATGGCCAGGTGAAGATGCGTAGGTTTTGCAGGGCCCACTCACATGTAATGACTACGTGGGCACGTGTAGATTATCATGAGGGCTCCTCCCCCTCAACCGTGACCCCTCGGTAAAATTACGTTATGTTCTACCTAATAAGCCATCACTTAAACGTCTCCATGAACTCTAACTTCAATGTTGTTACTAGGAATGACAGTAATTTATGGTTTTTTAGATGGACAGACTAGGCAAGTCGCATTGTAGCGCCATATGTCGAAAACAAATTGTCAGCTTATGTTGCATGCATTGTATATGGGTATTGTAAAGAAGGAAAATATGTAGGATGGATGTAACTTGTTAACAAGGATTCGATTTGTTGCTAGGATAGGATGAGTAAATGATACTTTAAAAATGTCAAAAAGATAAAATATTAATTGGTGGTTATTATTGATGATTTGTTGTATCAGATAACTAATCTAAAATAATAATTTTTGTTTTTAAAGAAATATTAAGAAGGTGATCTTAAAAATTAATTTAAATCATTTCGATGGGTAGGTAGATTAAAATTATTTCCACGGAATTTCTGGGAGGTCGATGCAATCCTACGTTTATGTATCCTTTCGTATCAGTCGAATGTTTATGCAAAATAATGACTTTAGGATATTATTATTCCTATTCGGACAATTCAATAACTTGTAAGAATGCTAGAAGGAAGTTGAACAGATTTAGAAAGAGACTGTTTGATACGCATTCATGCAAAGGTCACCACCTGTAATCCCATACGTGCCAACAATCTTTCTTGCTAATGTTCTATCAAAGTTTAACGTTTATTTATTCCACGTTCTCGGACACCGATGGTGAATAAAATAAGAGATTCAAGTAACATGTGGAAACAAACGAAGTAAATTGTTTTTCAACCATGTTTACAGTAGTAAACAAAAACCACAACATATTCATTATAATTAACATAAAACCCCATGGATCAACAAAATTTACGTGAGCGTTTGAGGAAATCTTGCCAACCTAAAATTCAATAAATTGTGCAATAAATTTACCAACGAATGCAATTAATTCTTTTAACCATAAATATTCATTGTGTTGCGTGTACACAAAATTACATGATCAAGTACCTACGTTTTATGTTTGTAGATAATGTAAGTATCATCAATCAATTAGCCCCATATTTTGCATATGCGTTTTAGTAGAAATACTCTTTTGTTTCGTTAACAATGGAAGTTAAAATACATTTCAGGTGATTCCAATTAAGCAGAAAAGATTGCACTGCAAAATGTTTTAATATTCCTTGGCAAGTTATAAAATTTTCCAGCAGAACCAAAAAATACTAAAGAATCGTCAGACGACATAATGACATGACATACGAGGGTAAGGTAAAAAATTCTCGGCCTGACAATGAAAGACTGCGATTTTAAGTTAAAAAATTATTTTATTTTTCTACATAATCTCCCTTGACTTCAACACACTTAGTCCAGCGTTTCTCCAACATCAGTATTCGTTTCCGGAAGTGAGAGTCTGGAAGGCTATGAAAATATCCATCTACCGTCCTCTCAACTTCTTCATTGGACGCGAAGCGCTTCTCAAAAACAAATTTCTTCAAGTTTGGGAACAGATGGATGTCTGAGGGTGCCAAATCAGGAGAATAGGGGGG